>JARQST010000464.1:351235-383717 GCA_030142225.1 Pachycephus smyrnensis | reverse complement strand
GAGAGAGAGAGAGAGAGAGAGAGAGAGAGAGAGAGAGAGAGAGAGAGAGAGAGAGAGAGAGAGAGAGAGAGAGAGTCTTAGAGACAGGTTATGGAAGAGGGGGAGAGGGATCGCACTTGCTCTTGGATATATCTGGAAACCAGTCGCTTGGAAATACATTAGAGTGTAAGAAAGGACTGATTCAGCAAATAAGAATTAATGAATGAACGACGGCTGATAATCAATCAGAATTATTTGTTTCCTGGTAAAAAATCTCTGCAGATAATCGACGACTGATCACTGACGTACCGCTAGTCTTAGTGCCGCTTCCGCCTGAGAACGCAACAGTGCTTCCGCCTGGTGCATCCTGAGTGCCTGCTCCTGTCCAGACGCCTGGACTCCTTGTTGCTGAGGTCCTGTCGATCCTTGAGCACCACTGCTCATGTCCCCATTGTTACCCATGCGCATCGCTGCCGCCAAAGAAGCCACATCTACCGGCGATAAGTTCGGCGACACCGAGTTTTGCAATCCTAAACAAGATTTCATTGTAGCATCAGCCACAAGTGGCAAAGAGGAACCAGAGCGTCCTTTTTATTGTTACGATGTTCAACTTCGAAGTGGGCAAGTTTGAATGGTGCAATCACTTCTACTCACCGGCGGAAACAGCAGCAGCCATCACAGCCATTCTTTGCTGTTGCATCTCCTCGTGATATTGTTGCGCGGAAGCTGGTTGGCTGCCGGCGCGCAGCATCTCGCTGAGCTTGTTGCCGCTTGGCCCGGGCGAGGCCATATTGTTGTTATTATTGTTGTTGTTGTTGTTCAGTAGCCCCGCGCCTGCGCAAAAATCTGCTCTCGTCAGAACGTCTGCTTTAGTATGATCAAGGTAGTCTGTAGAAGAAGCCTTTGGGAACCCTGTGCCGTTTCCTGAGATTAGATCAAGCAGACACTAGATTGATACGGTGGACTTCCGATTCAAATCAGATTGATCAATAAACGACAAAGGGCTCTAACGGTCTTATTCAGGCTCTCCAGGGGTTGGGAAAGAGAAACCCAGAAGGACCTCAGGAATCTCGAATGGTGCGGAATCGGTCTTTAAGTGGGTTCGCGGGGGGCAGAGGAACGACTTTCTAGGTTCACGAAGAGAATAGTGAGAACGTAGCGTACCAGGTTCGCTACCAGCTGACGACAATCTTCCGTTACCGCTACTGCTGTCCGACTGCGCAGAAGGCGACGGGCACATCGGCGGCTGCTGCAAATTCTGCGGCCCGCCTGATTGGCCTCCCAATCCGCCCAGGCCCGCTCCTGAACAGCGAGACAATCACACCGTGTCAGCCAGTTAGGTACCTTACCTTGCCCTTCCGGGACTCATCAGAATGGTTCATGGATCGTGTCAACGAGGGGAGGTGGGTTCTCTTCTACGAGGGATGTTGCGAGGAAGACTTCAGGATGACTTTAAAAGGGCAGAGATTGGAGCGCGTTTGGATAAATCAAGATAGTCATATCGATACCTAATCCAGAGCTGGCTGCGTGACGTCTTTCGGCGGCCGCACGACTCAGTACGTATTGAGCTGCAAACTGATGTTTCGGGTCCATCCTCATGTGTTCCATATGACTCAAAAGACCTTAAATATAAGACGAGTCGTTTTTATATCGGTTCTGATATCAAGTGGGTATAAATTATAAAGTACACGTAACATTACGAATTTAGCGACTTACCATTTTCATGAGTGAAAACTGCCTGACATACAGAACATGGCCACATTCTGAGGCTGGTGCTTAGTTGATTCGTCTCAGGATGGCAGGCCAAGTGCTTCCTGAGGCTACCCTCGTTCACATAATGCTTTCCGCACACGGGGCACGGATGGTTGGCTGTTCGTCGTTTCGCTAGGTAAACCCCGGCAACGGAGGTTGTGCAGTCAGCGGGAGGAACAATAGGGGGACACAATTTCAAGGTCAATGCCAAGCAGGATAAGCGCCCCAGATTACGACGGCAAGCTCCTCTGCGTGTAAGACAGTTCTTGTTCCTTAAGTACAGACGCGGACTAGTTCACTAAAGCTATCAGAGATCAATTATTTTTCATGATCTTCCTTATCATTGTGTTTCGATAGCAATGGAATTTTTTTAAAAATTGTATCTAAATTATTTTTTTTTAATACTCTAAACCATTTAATCAGTCAAGGACTGGAACAAGAACTGACGTACTACGCACTAGTCATTAGTGGACGCTCGGTTAGTAAAGAGAATACGAAGAGACATGTATGCCCGCGCCAAAGCAAGTCTGGGAATAACCTAAGTATAAAGTGATATACTTAAGATAAAAGTCCAGGCGTCACTTTCGACTGGTCGCGAGTCTCTGACAATGACTTCATCAATTACGTCATTAACCACAAATCGATCTCTTCTCCTCAAGCTTCTCGTTTGGTGGGTACCGCGAGAGAATCCACTCTTACTTCCCATCCCGAAGTGACGAGTAGTAACCAAGAAAAGCCCGGTTAGAGTATAGAGACGTGTTAGACAAGAAAGTAAAGAAATAAATAAATAAAAGAAGAAGAAAAAACAGAACTGTCATCGAGAACGGGAAAGTAAGACGGACGGACTGTAAATAGCAAATCTAGGGTTCACCCATCAGGTCCCCAAGTGTATTACGAAGAACGTCGGAGTCCACGAGAACGAGAGGGGCAAAAAGTATAGAGACAGCATGGAATGACGCTAAAGAAACGGAGGAATGTCAGAGACTCGAAGGAGACCACGAAGTGTCAATACTTACTGGCAACGCCCGAGGCATTGGGATCCTTGTGGGTGTGCTTCATGTGCTCCATAAGAGCTTCGCCGCCGAGGAAGAGCTTGTGGCAGACGGGACAGCTGGTTGCGTTGGGACCGCCGATCAGGGCGGCGTGTTGCTGGAACACAACACGCTGTTGCATCTCCTTTTTTGGCCGAGTCGAAGTTCACACGGCGATACCGCGTACACCAGTGAGCGTGCCACCCCAGAGAATACCACCCCAGAGTAATGCGTGTGTACACCAGAAGCGCAGGACAGGCGGGCACAGAACAGAACGATACCAGTGAGACACTAAGGCCCCTTTGGGCCACCGCCACCACCGCGACCAAGCCTTGCTCAAAGGGTATTACATAATTTCAATGATTATAAAATCCAGTGATTATCCAAAGGACTTTGCACAGTCCTTTTAGGATAATTGTGGATAAATGATTAAGGATTTTTCATGGATTATGGGTTTTGTAGGGACGTGAAGCAATAAGCCCAGGACGTTTTATTGGAGAACGGAAAGAGTAACCGTGAGCGAGATTTTTAATGGAACCTAGTTTTTTTTTATTTTGAAATAATTAAGGCAGGGATCTATATGATCGCTCACGGTTCTGTTATTTTAGTATTGTTGTTGCTTGGGAATTACGTGCTCGCTTACGGGGAGAGCAATAAGAAGGAGTGATTTTAAATGAAAATAATTATTAAAGCGTCAAAGACTCTCTTCGAAAGGCTGTAAATCATATAGTGGATGGAGATTCTTAGGAACAGTCAAATTCGACGTCCTTCAAAGTTGCGTACGTAGCTCACGATCGAGATAGTATTGTTCATTTAATTCACGGGAACGCGGCAAATTATGATTCGATATCGTTTGCTGTCGAGTACGGTAATTTTTTTTAACTTGTTCCAATTCCTTATCGTCTCCATTTTTTTCCTCCGTTTTCCCGTCTATATGTTCGCATTCTACATTGTACATAACAGCGCAATAATATTCGTATGTCGCATGCTCGCGTACCGCGTATAGGTATGAATCGCGCGAGTGCGAAGGTCTCGACTGAAGGGAGGTCAGAGGAAAAAAAGGAGAACGAGATCGAACGAAAAAAAATGAAAAAAAAATATGGTGGGCAACCTTGCAACGGGTTTATTTAAAAGCGAAAGGCTAAAACGGGACCGCAGGTCTGCGGCAATGACCCAAAACTTTCGGGGCCTTCTTGCTCTCCATTCCTTCTTCTTTTTTGTCTACCCTTTTTCCTCCGGTTCCTATACTCTTTCGCGTCTTTTTCTTATTGCACATTCCTTCCTACTTAACATTGCTAGGTTTCCACTCCTATCTCGCTCCCACTCATAGACCATTTCTTTCTTTTTTATCAGCTCGGCTATCTTTTCCACCTTTGTTCGTCTCTCGTTTCTTCGGACTCTCTCTTTCGTCTTGCCAATCTCCTTCAAGACATTTCTTTATCTTTTCTCTGTCTTTTTTTTCTCTCTCTCTCTCTTTAAGATCCTCCAAGGGGTTCTCGCCTTCTCGCCGAGAGAACTCTCATCTCTTTCGCACTCTTTTTATTTCATCAACTTAGCCGGTTGCCGGGCCGGCGGCCTTTTCTTTTTTCCCGGACCTAGGGCAACTATACGCGAGTAGCGCAAGAGAGTGGCGGGCGGTGGTAGCACCGCATGCAAGTTATTCTCGGAGGGAGGCTGCGGTGCACGAAGGTTCGACGCCCCGACCTGGCCCAACTGGAAAAAACCGGTTTCTTACTTTGCTTTTTCCTTTTTTGCTACATCTTTGCTTTTTGCACTCTTGTACCTCCCGCCCGCCCTATCCCACCCCCCGCCCTGCTCCCTCGTCCCGCCGCCTCATCTCCTCTCCTCCCTTCCTCTCCTTTTCTCTTTTCTTTCTCTTAACGGCGCACCTATCTATCTTTCCTTGGTATACATATACCGACTCTTTCTTGAGCGGCTTATCCCTCTCTTATACTCTCTTTTCATCGCGACTCGCTTGCTTTATAACCCTCCGTCCTCTCTCTCTCACACTCTTTCTTTCTTTCTTACTCTCGACCATCCTTCTACTCCCTACGTATGCACTCTCGTGTACTGCGCATTCTATGCACCTAGACTTCGCGATACCCGATTGCGATCCTCTCTAGATGTTGCCGCGTGGGCGAACATGGCTGCGATACTTTATGAATCCATGGACCAGATCCAACTTCGTGCACCAACTGTGTATGCCTACTATTTTTCATCACAATAGTTATAGATACACGCGTTCCTTTAGGATGCCCCGTCAGCGTTTTATTTCAGGCTTACTCCTGTCTTTTGGTATACCAAAATGACTATAGTGAGATATTGGTAATGCACGTCTCAATTACGATGTTAAAGTCATTCCATAGAGAAATAGGATATGGAGTATTTATAAAGCCGCTACGCTGTTTACTTTGGTCTCAATTGGTAATGCTGATAATTTTTTATTATTTACATTCGAAATTGCCAAACTGATTGAACCGTGCATTATATTTTCAATTTTTAATTGTTGCCAGTGCAGATATGTATAATTGTAAGTGGAAGGTGTTTGATACTATCTGATGACTTTCATCTTGACTTACCTACGTAGCATTGACTAGTGACAGGTATGATTGAGTTTATGGTATTACTATAATAGTCCTGTGCATAACAAAATGTCGAGTGTCAATCGAGACTGAATACGATGTCATCCTGTCGAATGTTGTGATCTGTTCTCTAGGTGCATCATTTAATGCTAACTGAATTAGATTCGATGCACATTTCAGGTTAAATTTCAGAATTGAATGTCACTGTAAAATTTTCAAGTTTTCTAAGCACCTAATTCATTAAATCTAGTGGATTACTTTGAATTACAATTTTTTACAAACGAAAAGGGACACTTTGTATTTATGATACTACCACGTGATAACTTTAGAAAATTTTAAATTAAATTTATGCTCTGACTGTAGAATAATAACATTAATTATGCATTGTCTACGTACATCAATACTGCTCATTATCGACCTGCACAATATACATATCTGTGGTCCAATTAAATTTCATCTTTCTATCAACAATTTCAGCTCATTTAAATTAATTCTTTCTAACAAAATACTAAGCAATTATGGTAGGAAAAGAAATTCAAACACAAATCACAAGTATAACTCCGTTTGAAGGGCTGCGTGCGGATATATTCCATTCCTATATTCATTCGGTCTGCTCGTCCGGCAATTTCAATTTCCTACAGCTGATGCCGGGCCCCGAAGGAAAACAGAGTTTCGCTCTCTAAAGTCTAAACCGAGTTAAGTTCAGTGCAGGGAGTGGCGTAAAAAGGAAGTGGGTGTGAGCACACGCGTAGCGGTGCGTGACGCCGACGAGCGATGTGGCCATTTTGTTGCCGAACGTTTGTAGTTCGAGAAACGATCATCGAGCGAACCGATTTTTTCCCATTATTTCTCATGGAAGTCGTTGAATCGTGAATTTTTACATTTTGAAAATTTGAATTTCGCACGTGAAATGTAGGGAAGTTCGTTAAATGAGCTTCGAATGAAAAATGCGCAAGCGTAGTTAAGCGCAGAAAAAGAAGCCGCCAAATGGCCGATTCACGAAGCATATCGTGGGCCGAAGGTCTCTCTCTGCAATTCTTTCTCCTTTTTTCCTTCCTTGACGTCTTTTTTCTTTTCTTTCTCTCTTTATTATTTTTTTTTCTTCTCCCGTCGACGAGGTCGCTGCTGCTCGCTCACTCGCTCACCCGCTTCGCAAGCAGACAACCTTCGTGATACTTCAGCGTCCCGGCGCACTCGCGTCTCTGGTTTGACTTCTCGACACGACACGCTCCGCGTACATATTTTCGCTTTACTCAAGTCTCTCTGTATTTTGCGCTTCACGCTAATTTTTTTTCCAAATTACTTTCCCCAACGACACAAATGCAAATCAAATCATCCCGCAGAGATTCCAATCTTGTATACAGACACATAAGCAGCGGACTTAAGATTATTTTGTACTCACGTAACATGACTGTATTGCAAGAACAAAAATTGCAAAGTAATATTATTAACATTGGTATCCTTGGAACGTACTGTTACACATGCACAATGATAAATGTTATTTAGCATTATGCACAGATTCTCGTTATTCCAATTGTCAGCTAGTATTCCTGATCGGCATATAATTACGTATTACTCGAATACGATGGCATAAGCATCGACCCAATTAATCCTCATTGGTTTTTGTCCCGTGATGAATTCCTTTGCGGTCAGTAAAGTCCGTTACCGTTACTGAAAGTCGCTTTATCGCGCGATCGTTATACTTCGCGAGAACTGGAATGAGTATGCCTATATTCTAACAGGGTAGAAAGAGCAGACGAAAAACCAGGAGCATAATCTTCAACTAGTAGTACTAGGTAATGCGCGCATAATACGTCTCTAATTGACACCCCGTATACGAGCGTTATAAGTTAAAAAAAAACAGAAAAAAGATGGTGGGAGACTGTAACACTGTTTTGCCAATATAGGGGTTGATCCGGTTTTCGGGGTTGCACTGGCGAAGGGTGATTGGAAAAAAATAATACAATAGAAAAAAAGTCCCCAACCGGATCGGTAGAATCGGTACAAATGATTTCATTAGAACCCTCGTTTTCCCTCCCCACTGGTGGCGTGTCAGTTAGGGGTTGGCGTACAGTAGAGCTACATCGAAAAAAAAACCAGAAGGGCGGAGCGAAAAAAATGAATACATCGTTCGTCAGGGGGATGTAACAGAAAAAAATAACGAGGGGGGTTGAACGTAGTGAAATGGGTCTGTACCTAGTGATTCCCTACTAGACGGTGAGAATTACTGCGTAAGATTGTGCACCCTATCAGAATGGACACTGAGGTAAGGGAGGGTCAGTGGATAATAAAGTATAATAAAAAAAAGTATAAACGTAAAAAGAGTACCTATGTCCATTCCGATGATTCAGTCAGCGATTTACGAGTGGTACCGCCGAAACCCCGTCCCAGGTTTCTATTTTAACACCGCAAAAGAGACAAAGAAATGTCCTCGGCTGGAAATTCGCCAGGCGTCGATGTTTATCCCACGGGTGTACCGTTTTAATTGGAAAACGTGGTGAATTAAGGTCGCAATAATTAATATCCTATCGTGCACCAGCTAGTTCGTCCAGATGACAAGAGTAATTTTAACCTGTAAAAAAAGTCTCCAACCTCCCTAATTCTAACTATCATGATTAAAAAAAAAATAAAA
The DNA here is from genome assembly GCA_030142225.1 of Pachycephus smyrnensis. Classification (NCBI taxonomy): domain Eukaryota; kingdom Metazoa; phylum Arthropoda; class Insecta; order Hymenoptera; family Cephidae; genus Pachycephus; species Pachycephus smyrnensis. The sequence goes on along the minus strand of JARQST010000464.1, from coordinate 375,741 downwards.
CCCTAAGAATTCCCTAATATTTAGGTCAATCGATCACTTCCTCATGTTGTGCCCACTGGTTTCTATCGTCATCGTCAGTAAAAGTCAGCCCTTCCCTCTCCAACCCCCTTGACAGTCACCGAAGAAAAATGTTGGACGACGTCAGACGTCTAAAGAGGAGCCACGCGATACGTCGATGCGGGAACGTTAAGGGAGGAAACAAGGGCCTGGGGAAATAAATCTAATGGTTAACGAGTTTTTACCGGAGTAGCGCGGAGGGGCAATTAAGAAAGGGCGGTGATCGGAGTGAGGAGAGCGGAGAAGGAGAGCGAGAGATAGAAAGAGAGGTAGAGACAGGGGTTGTCGGTCGCTTGGTCGAGCTACAATCCACCTTGGGAAAGGGTTGTATCGTGTTGCACGGCATTCAACCCCTTGTACCGTTAAACTACAGATAAATACGAAGGCTATACGACGTAAAAGTGGGTAAAACGATGGCGACCTTCTTCTATGGGTAGGTGCGGTTTGTGGGAATAGAGAATAGGGTTATAGACAAGAAGACAGTGTTTCTTATTCCACGTTTCTCTTGATGCCAACCTACAAGATAGTAACTACTAACCAGTGGCAGATACCAGTCCTGCGCTAAACAGACAGAAGCAGGAATGCGTCAATTCCTCGTCGCCATGCGGAGTACATGCCCACTTCTCGACCTGTACCCTTACGATATATACCCCACTCCCACCCTAACCTATTATAATATTGTATTCCCGCATGCTGTAAGTGTATTGTCTTTCTTTGGCTGGATAATGTTTCGCAGACACGCAGATTGCCGTTCTGCTGTATGGCTTAGGGGATTGTAGACAGGCGGTAGAGATCTCACGAGGACGTCCCGAGAAAGCAAAAGTTTATATATAATTTTTTTGCCATTTTGTACTATTATCTTGACGCATACATATGGAACAGCTTACGGAGTAAGGGAATTATAATAAAATTCTTGAACGATATATGTTACACTTATTCGCACGTGTACGCGCGTAGTTTATTTTTGTTCGGAAGGTTGCGCTAAGTTTTGCGCATGATATACATACGATGCAAAGATCTGATGAGTACGACGGCAGCGCCATTTACGGCAGGCGGGTAAAACAATCTCTAGAAATATCTCTCTCGGCCCGCGGGAAATTCGATTAGTCGGGAAGATGGGCTGTTTTCCCATTTGTTTCCTCGTTTTATTTCGCTTCGTAGTCTCAAGATGCCGAGTTCTCCGAGGTTTTAATTACTTTTTAACCTCTGGGATTCTTGGAAAAATCTATTTCTTCTTTTCCCTGTGTCTCTTCCGTTACACGTATACACTGTGCACTGGTAAGATTCTCATCCAAGTATCTGTTCATTATAGACAATATATATGTATCTATCGATATTAAATCGATCAGTATTGAATTGGACGATTGAAAAGTGACTTATGCGAATGATGGCTTAAACGAGTGACAGAAGAAAGAAGAGGTTAGGCGAGTTCGCTGGAAAGCCATGGCATGGGCGATTACCGAGATTTATCGCGGCAAAAGGGTGAAGAAGAGAGGGACTTTTGAAAATTGAACCGGGCTTTAGAGCTTGGATTATGTTTTAATTAAAGGATATACCGAGTAGCAGCGGCGTGCTGTTAAAAGGTGAAAAACCGATATTTATCGCCTCGATTAGGTTTGCGGGATTAGGTGAACGATCCTGAGCTGATCCGTTACTTGGTTCACCAGTCTGCACCTGATGCAACCTCATGTGGACTTCCTACAGATTCATTGTACCGATTACCAAAAGACTGTCTGTTAGTGAAATCGTACTTTAACAAATTTCTTTTTTTTTTACCTAATATTCTTATCGATAATGCCAACCATGAAACGTCAAAACACAAGAAGGGACGTGTACGTATATTATATATATATGTACTACGTAAAGGACCGATCAGTTGATCTAGAGACAGTGGGGACCGAAGAGGAGTCTATACGTGTCTACAGAAAGAGAGAGAGGGAGAGAGATCGAGAAGAAACAGGGAGAGAAAGATCGAGAGAATGTACCAACCGACGGGGCAGATGCCTTCCCACGTTTTTTCTCGAGACATGTGCCGGGCGCGGAAAAGGGTTGAGAAATTCAGAACGCGGCAAAAAATACCACCGCGTTAACAGAACAAGATTCTTTCTGGCTGCTCTCGCCGCGCATCCTACACCGAGGGGTGAATTCGATTAGAAAGAAAAGGGGGGCACGGGATCATACCACACGGATCTATCGTCTCTCTCAGAGTCTCACACAAGTAAATCTTCTTATTTCCATTTCTCCTCTCTATACCAACGTGACTGTTCGACCCTCGTTACTGGGACCTGGTGTCCCGGCATTTATGGTCGAGGACGCAATAAATCCGAAGGATAACGATTTTAATTCTCGGCCGATCGATTAACAACTAACCAACGACCAAGTCCTTCCAAACCTTATAGCCAGGTACGTCCTGATACGATCTTCTCATTTGCCTTCCACGATATCAATTCTTTATTTATTTCCTACTATATTCCTATATACTTGAAATTGTTTCTTTGTTTTGCATTATAATTCTGATTATTAAAAAAAAAAATGTTCACGTATCCTGAGACCCTTAAGCATTACCAAGCATACCCCATAAGTAGATCATCTCCAAGGGAGCAATCTAACTCAGATCGATAAGAGTCTCATATGATCTCACATACTTATTAAAGAGAAAAACAATACCCGCACAGTAATCCCTAGGTAGCACAAGCATTACGTGAAAATCCCAGAAGATGAAAGTGCGTAGAAGAAAGGGGTTGTGAAAAAAACGCGGAAGCGATAGAGAGCAGGAGTCCCCGGGTACAGTATACGAATCGCGTTAATGCAAGCGTGACCCACCACCATGAGAAGAGAACCTCTCTCTCGAGACGAGAGAGGTCAACAGAAAGTCAAACAAATCTACGTAATCGTTTTGTTAGAAAAAAAGAAGAAAACCAAAAAAGAAACATTCTTCGCATCGACAATGCAAGACGTACAAATGATCTGTTACTTTTTTTTTTCAAAATTTCTAATCACCTCGTGTTCTTTCGCTACGTACGCGAACGAGCGAGCACGATCGATCGCGAGTCAGCACGGCTCGCACGAGATCAAATCCTGTTCTTCATTAATTTATATCACTGTCGTTAAGACGTTAATAATAATTAATTTATTCGTATGTATCTCTCGTGCCGGCTATCTCACGTCGTCGGTCTCCCCGTTGACTTATAAAAATCAGTGAAATCGTTGGACGTCGGATTCGGTACATACATGACTGACCTTCGACGTGTGCGTCCGCAGACTGGATTCCGTGGCGAAGCCTTTGCCACATATGCTACAGTGAAATGGTCGATTTTTCGCCCTTTCCACCTGCGCATCGTGGTTACGTAAATGCTGTTGAAGATTCGACAGCTGGATAAAGGCTCGCCCGCAATCCGGAAGATGGCACTTGTACGGTCTCTCGCCTGTAAACAGAATTAACAATGTCAATATCACGTGTAATAAATAGAAACAGAATTAAGCCTACTTATTATAGGGCGTACAGCTTGATTGAGAATTCATTATATATCTGCCGAAATCCCTTGATAGGAGTGTTTGGTCCGAAGTTACGTAATTCCAATTTCGTTCGCAATTACATACTAAGGTGTAACTTAACCGAATCTTACAGGTTCGGTTGAAATTGTCTGATTAAAAAAAAAGGAATTAAAAGTAATTCTTTATCGTTACTATAGATTATAAATATGATGCAGCGATTTTTTCATTATTTTTAATTTCATTTTTTTAATACGCATTATAAGATACGTTGTGTCGTTAATTAAACGGCTTCGATGCATATGCATATTGATGCATATGTAGAATCATACGGTTGACCCTTTGATCAATGAGATTTATGAAATCAGGATGCTTCAGCTGTATCGAGTGTTTTTTATTTCTCTCTTTCACTGATTCTCTTTTTTCTTTGCCTTTTCGTCTCGCTTCTCCCTCGCCGGCGGCAATGCACTCTATTCTAATTCCCACAAGCGATTGGCTCAATTTAACTTTTATTAATATCGACATTCTTACCCGAGTCTTTTACCCCTGCGCTAGATCGGAGCTATCCTATCGTTTTCTCTTTTTCATTGTCTCTCTCGCTGACTCATCTCACTCTCTCTCTTTAGCTTTCTCTCACTCTGTCTCTCTCTCTCTCTCTCCTGCTGCCTGTCCGTACACATCAGCTACCGGCTGATTCATCTTTTATTCAATCGACGATTCTTCAGGGAATTCCAACGTTTAATAAAAATAACTCGGTTCCCTTTTTGGATTCGCGTTCCTTTTTCTTGTGTTCTTTCGAATATGTTTCCCATATCTCCGATCCGTGAGCTTCCATAAAAATAAAATCTCTGCTACATACAATAGAATCCTTGACAAATCTTAAATTTGTCCCATTAAGTCAATTCCTCTCGATGACCGTTTCACTTCTTGCAAGTATACTTGCCCTTAGAATTCAGTTACGAGTGGGTTGGGAATGATCGACGATACAGGTCAGTCAATATGTTTCACAACGTTTTAAGAAACATATATACCAATAAACTTCCGGTATAAAAATTATATGTTAAACATAGTTAAAAATCGTTGGAGAAGATAGCCACGTAAACACATAGTACAAGAATATTTGTAAGTCCGATGGACGCGCTTCGTGTCCTCGGGCACCGTATGCCTTCTTTCCCGTTGCAATTAAAATCAAATTAATATGCGATACAATGGGGTGGATACTTATTGTTTGCGTAATTGCCGCGTGCAACATTTATTAGTTACGTTGCTCGTATTATACCTACATACGTTGTACATACATGAGCGAGTCTGTTGGCTGGCCAAGCAGGAAGCACGGTTGTCCAGCACGAATCCTCCTAACGGGTAAAATACTTTTAACGTTCGATCAGCACAAGTGCATACATAACCCAAGAGAGAAAGAGAAAGAGAAAGAGAAAGAGAAAGAGAAAGAGAGAGAGAGAGAGAACAAAAGAAGAAAAAAGTAAGCCAAGAGAAGATACGAGGATACGCGAGGGACCAACAGAAAGAGAGACTGAGAGAAAGAGAGAGAGATAGATTGATGGAGAAAGAGATAGGAGAGATAAAGAGAAAAAGATAGGCTTTAAGAAGTCGCCCACGAGTCTTACACGAGGACCGAAGAAACACGAAGAGGAGCGGCGCGTGCTTTGTTCCGCGAAATTAAATAATTCCGTGCAGTCCCGTCGACTCGTAATGGTTTCCTCCCGATAATTGGCGGCCGTGGGAGAAGAATTATTAAATTTAAAATCTCGCGTGCCGACCGGAAGGACAGAGAGAAGAAGGAAGAGGCGTCGAAGTTAAGGGAGTGAAGTATAAGGAGGGAGTGAGAAAGAGAGATGTATGGGCAGGGGGGAGAAGGGGGACCATGGTCGACCAAAAGGGGCCAACCCTTTTCTTCTTTGTCGAAGGCAAGAATTACGAATTGTAAAGAACTTTTGATGAATCGGTGCACTTGGCCAGATTCGCTCTTTTACCCCCTCCCCCTCCCCAACCACCCACTTCAACCCTCATCCAGAACAATCTTTAGCTAATTCTTTTCTCGTTTTTTACTTATTACTTCGTTTCTTCTTTTGTAATTGTTACACGCATGTCTACCCGTACTTATGTAACCTGTAATACGTCCCTGTCATCTGTCAACGAATATTTTTGCATTTTGTCATTTTTTTTCGTACTGTACACGTGCATGTGAATACGAGACAGACACGTCTAATATAGTATGACGCTTATTCATGTATTTCGAGAGAATGAGAAAAATCAAGAGAAACCCGCCCTCTCCATTTATTGTAATTGATATTTTTTTTTCTTTTCATTCACTTCCTTCCTCAAACCCGGAAGAGATACGCATTCCTCGCATGAACGTATGAATTCCCACGCGTTTACCAAAATCATATGAGCGACCAGGTACGAGGGGTAGGAAAGGTGGGAGGATATGAAAGTTACTCGAAAAAAGAAAAAAAAGCTCTGGGCGACCGCGAACAAACCACTCATCAAAATCTCCGAGAAAAGTCGGAAACTCGTACGCATCGACCTGAACCACGTGTGCGTACATAGGTGCGCAAAAGGGATATGCCAAGCACGTATCTGGGCGGGATGGTGTACACTCTGTGTCTCATGTCTGCGCAGGGGATGCACACACCCCCTGGGAGCGAGATAGATTGCGATGGGGTAAAAGAGATAGAGAGAGAGGAGAATAAAGCGTATAGGAGAGAATATATAGTACATAGATGTATACGTATGTGTACGTATGCATACGCGCCAGAGAGAGAGAGAGAGAGAGAGAGAGAGAGAGAGAGAGAGAGAGAGAGAGAGAGAGAGAGAGAGAGGAGAAACGGGAGAGGCACCTACCCTCGACCATCCCCCCACACCCCCGTTAGTTGCGCGGCCCACTACACGTCCACGGCAGAAAATTAATGTCCCCTGCAATCCATGTATAATGCATTCGCATTTCGTTGAACGAACAAATGAACGCACCGCTAGAAAATTTACGTCGCGATCCGCGCGCCACCTCTGCCATCCCCTTTTCGGGAGCCAACCATACCAACATAGCCCTCTCCCGCCTTCATCCTACCCCCTCGGTCCTTGCACCACCGCTGACCCGTCATCGAAATACAGCCCTGGAAATCATTAAACAGACGCCCGCATATAGGGGTTGTACCTACAATAATTTGCCTTCCTATCGCCTCCTCTGATACGAATATCCAATCGAGATATTATTGGAATTTCTGAAGGAAAAAAATATTTACGGTAATGCGTATGTACACTCGGCTGTAAGAGCATCATCCCTTAAACGCAGCGGGTGCATTGAGAAAGATTGACGAGAAGTTTTATACAGGTTTAGGGGTCGAGTGACGTATTAGTACAGAGGGATGAGTACCTCTTTCAAAATTAAGAGGGTGGTACTTTAAAATACGAAAGAGTTGCCGTAATAATGACTGCACTACGAAGGTAGTAATTATCGAAGGGTTAAAGCCAAGCTCGAATAGGCTGCCGACGCAAAGCGGCTGAATCGTAGGTTAAAGACAGTCGGGATACATTGGTTGCAACTCGTAAGGTTTAGGATTAGGTTAGACTCTATGGGTTACCTAGTGGAGGATGTACATCCGTGGCATCCCCGGCGGCACGATGCGATGCGATGCAGCGAAGCGTTTCACGCATGCATGGAAATCATTAAAATAAAATGGCCGATAATAAATGACTGTTGCAAAGAGGGGGCGAGAGAGCTGCCCGGGGGTCGGCCATGTTGGTTCACGTGACCGTCATCCGGGCAACCACGAGCACGCCACGCCCCTTTAATGATTTCTACCCCCTGGCGAACGTACGTACGCGCGAAATTTTGCGAATGTCTGTGTGCGCCCGGTGCATACGTGCAGGCGGTACAGTCATCATCAGTAGTCCCGACGGAATACCGTGTGCGCCACTGGTACAGCCTAACCAAAGTACCATTAATGACGGGAGGTTGTCGGCTACGTATTTCAACCCTTGGGGAAACCACGAAAATTCCACTCTCTTCATTCCAGTCTGCGTATTAGCTAGTTTAATCCAACCCGACCTATAACCTAACCCAATGGAAATGATGAAGAATCATCAAGCCGAGAGGAAATCATTAACACCCCCAATCGGTAAAAACTACCGCATGAGGGGGTGGACGAGGCCTTTAAATCTATATAGTATAATATTATGTATATACTTAATATTGTATGTGTACCTGGACACATGTGTGCTCGAGTGTAACAGGCGCGGGTGGAACATTATTCGGGCATATGGTACCTTTTCAACTCCATAACCTCTACCGGCTCCCCTCCCCCCACCTCCTCCTGCGTTACTTCCCGATCCACACTTTCACCTGCCTCGTTTCGAATTTTTTATTTTATTTTTTTCTTACTCCTTTTTTCACCCTTTCTATACCGATACCTTCCTCCCTTCTTACCAATTTACTTCGCCTTTTTTATCCTCCTCTGTCCCCTTCTTCGACCCTTATCTATCTTTTTTTTCTGATACCTTTCTACCTCTGGTTGTAGGTACGTAGGGGCCCCAAAGGGATGTTGCCCACGGTCGATGACCTCCGGGTGCAACTAACTCTTACTCCTACCCCCTTTCTAAAAGGCCGATGAACCTTTTATTTTTAATTTGTCGATCGATCGGTAGAACCGACCGGTAGCCCGCTGGCTCTTTCGTGAAAAATGATTCGATGGTTCGACGCGCGTTTCGTTAGCCCTGTGTACACGAATTAATGACCCCTCCCTCCTTTCATGTGCGATGACTCGACCACCCCTATTAGTTTTGGATATACATACGAATCGTCATGAATTTTGAAAATAAAATGATAGGCTGTTCGAGCAATCGGTATAATACGTAACCTAATAAAAAACGCAATAAAACGTATATAAATTAAACATATGTATAAGGGTCGCGTAAACTGACCCTCTGTTAATTCTAACATATTTACTTTTGCCGATGCTAAAAAAAGAAACACAAATAAACAAACAAATAGGTTATCGCGATACCACTGCCGGTCGGCCGGACGTACAGATAGACGAATGTTTCAGAGACGTCGTTAGCAAACGGGCTCCACTTTTCAGCCCGATCATTTTTCTTGTCGTAGTCAACTATAATTTATTCCCGATCCCTGATGAGTTCCATTGTAACCACCCTGGCTTTGTCCCAGGGGGTGGGTAGGTAAGAGTAGGAAGATATAGAAGCCGAAAAGAGTCTAGCAGTTATCCAGTCGAGGTAGTCAGGGTGTGTCGGTAGCGAAAGGGTGGTTGATAAGTGGCCTGGTTAAAAACACAAGGGATGAAAAAAAGTCCCTAGCGAAGGCAACAGTGAGTTGGACGATTATCGAATGACGATCTTGGCGATCTGACCAAGTCTGATAACATTATCACCTGTGTGTTACCCTTATCCGCAGACTCTTTCTATGTCGTTGCCATTTCTTCGCCACCCCTCAACAACTGATTCTCACCACTTAACGGTGGTATTTTATATCTAGGGGCATTTTACGTCTCGTAGAAAAACCCTAGTAACCACCAGACTCGGGTCATTAGGCAGCCTCGTCGACTTCAGACGACGATGGGCAGCGAGCACCAAGCTCTGCTGCTATTACTACTACTTGTCGAGTCTGGAAAAGGGGTAAAAATTAATGTCTCAGAATGAATGTTCAACTCCCTTGGCAGCCACCCCCGAGCATCAACCTACAACCCTTCCGCGAGTGGCGCTCCGCTGGTTTGCCAAAGAGTCGCGGACCCTCGTCTCATACTTTTATGATTTTTCCTTCGCGAGTCATTTGTTTGTCGCATTTTGACGCGTCGCGACGCCAACGGTTTGTCCTGTCATTACGACAAATGTCTCGCTCAAAGGACGCTTTATGTTCGAATTCTCTTTTTTACAAATTGTTTTTTCTTTCCGACTACCCTTAACTTTACGTGACTTTTTACCTTGATCGGTTTCTTTGTTTTCCTCGTTATAATTGTTGCATTAACTTATAAAACTCTTCGGGTTCAAAATGCTAGATATAAGAATAAGGATTAAGAAAAATTAAAAAAACGCAAGTAACAGTATGAATAAGATTCATGTATAACCAGGGATTATTAAAGTAGAGAATGACAGTTTCGAAAAACCAATAAAAATCAATGATACTTCAATGTTTCCAATAACAGAAGAATTCCATAAGCATGAGAGGTATCGTGTTCCCGCAAAAAAATCAACCAATAACTGACAGTTGTCACAAAATAACGAAAAAAGCCACTTAAAACTACAAATTCTTATGCACAGTTCCAAATCAACTGAATTATCCTTAACACGTGAAAATCTAATCATACAGAAAAAAGAAATAAAATACGTAAATCTGTAAACGCTAAAGAAAAATCATACAAAGAGATACCAGAAAAAAAAGAAATAAAACAAATTTTACAGTCATCTTTATCCCCCTTTCCATCTGACTTATAAAAACACCCCATAGCTGTACAGACAACGAATCCGTAACAATAAGCGGAAGGTAACGGAAATGAAAAGGAGGGAGCGAAGAGAAGAAGGGAAGAAAAGAAAAAGAAAAAGAAAATTCTCTTTACGAAGTATAACGATAAAGTTCTCCATGATTCGCGGTCACCTGTCATCGACACGTTCGGAACTCGCAATTGTCTCGCGCGGGTCTTTCGTCGTTTATCGCGAAAGCCTTGCCGAAACACTGACGCGTTCGTTGGTTCGTTCGTTCATTCATCCAACTTCCCCATTGTTTGCCCAGGAAAAAGGACGAATGGTCTGAAGGGGACAATCGGCAGCAAGATCCTTCCTTCGTTTCTACGTACAGCCACGTGACCATCATCTCGTTTATGAATATCTCGAAGAATATGACAATCAATTCATTGTTTAATTATATCAAATAAATACGTGAACGTCTTGATTAATTAATATCAAATTTCTCATTGAGTCCTAACCATACAAGAAATCTCATTGACGAACACCCAACAGCGGATTCGTATATGGTTACATCATACACAAATGACCTTTCGCGACCTCGAACACGTAACACGGCAAAGTAACTGTCACACGTGTTTTTTCGTTACGGTTAAGTTTTTTCCGAAATATAAAAACACATAGAAAGTTGGAAAGTATAGAGAATGATGTATCAATTTCACGATAACACTGTCTTAATTTCGGTCTTTGTGAATGTGAATTTCGAAAAAAAAACGATAGAAAGTGGAGGACTTTATATACGTAACCAAAGGTAGACAAGAGTACAAGCAAAAGCATACAAGGGAATTACAGTACCGTGGTCCACATACGCGATGGCACAGGTATAAGGATAAACGTATTTATATGCTCACTTTATGCTATATATATATATATATACACACACGTATATTATACCAGTTTAATGTTATAAGTAAGGAGCACAGGCGTTCCTCGTATGCCGTATGGCGTCTTGACTCCCACACATGCCGGTTCGCGCGGTAGAAAGTTACTAGATGGAAATCTATATCTTATTTTACAGCGAGAGCGATGCTCAATATATTCCTTCTTTTGAGGGCAGCCGCGTGCGATTTCGAATCCTCATTAGAAGCTCGAAGAAAATTTACAAAACAAATTAATTAAGAGAAAAAATATCATTAATCCATATTCACCCTTACCCTCTACGTCCTCCTCTATCGTCATTATATCATTCTCTGTATCTCGCAGACTCCCTTCCTCTTAACTTCCGCTTCTTTCAGCTTCACGTATGCATACTGTAGTAACCATTGTACCTATGTACATTGCAAATGTAACCGAGTATACGTATAAGCATATGTGAGTCGCGGGTATAAAAGTTAGTTTATGACGGCGCGCCTTCCGAGTCACTTCCACGTGCGATAGGGATCAAGGAAGCCAGGACTAAGCGAAGAAATTAAAGGCTAGCGAATATCGTATGTGTAAACGATACACAGCCACTGGGTTGGTACTCATAATATAGTAAGTTTCAAAGATACAATTTTTGTAATAAAATTTCGTCGAATTGAAAAGAAATAAATGCTTCGTGAAAAGGAGTTATTCGATACACCTTTTATATATATATATGTATATAGGGGATGCTATCAAAGGAATTGTAACGAATGAGTATACAGAAAGGGTTTTTAAGATTTTTTTCTCCCTCTTTTTCTTCTCACCCTTTAACTTTCGACATGGAAGTAGGGGGAAGCACGTCCCGTTACGTGAAAGGGTTGAAAGTAAGTCAGTAATGCGTTTCAGGGTATGAGAGAAGGGAGTAAGGGGTTGTGTCTGTCGATTGCCAAGATTAAAAAGGCATCCCTTAAAGTAGAGTATCTTCTTAAAGACCTGCTATAATACCGATACAAACGATCACTTCGCGATGTTGTCAGCGAATCTCGTGGCTTTATTGCCGTCGGCCATCGCTCGTTGGAAATAAGCCTTTACTGTGTGCAGACGCGTCTTGACGCGACGGCGCTATATCAGCAAGAGGCAAAGCGCCAAGAGACAGGGCCGAGTGAAGCGATAAGATAGCAGAAGGAAAAAAAGATTCATTCTCATGGCAACAATCGCGCGACTCTCGGTTTTCGCGATTTCGAATCGCAACGACACGACACGACGGAATTACGTATATAAGTATTACACGTACGTATACATGCCTTGTTCTGGATATTAGCGTAATCGCGCGTCCCGATGCCAACCGTCCACTCCTTGGCGATGCTTTTTGAATCGACGGATCGATACTCGATGACAGGTTTGACAGTGACAGTAAAGGGAGGTAATTCTATGGCAGCGAGACACACATGTGAGATACTTATATGCTTCAAAGGGCATAGGTGGGAGGCATTACAGTACAAAGGAGAAGGTTGGATTAAAAAAAGGGATTAGGAACTATCATGACTGTGCACGGCTCAGTGACACATTGAGGTGCGTGTAAGGTCGCGCATTAATGGAGTCCCCGGTCGACTTCCGTGAGTGTAAAAAAAACGGGAGAAAAAAAGAAGTGAAAAAAGGAAGCGCAGGAAGAAAACAATGCAGGGACCCTAAAGTTTCCTAGAACGTTACTTAAAAAAAAGAAGAGCGACACTGCTTGTACGCCTCCCATAAGTAAAGGGGTTCGTTTCGTCAGTAGGCCAATGACAAGGCGTCCTTCCGACCCCTACAATTAGAACGACGTCCGCGTGACGCGTAATCTCGCAGAGTTACAGAGGCCCGAGTCGATCAACACGATTTATTCCGCGGGGTTGCCTAACGAAATACGCGTGCCGTAAAGTAAATAAAAACAATGAAGAAGAGCTGCCACAGTTCGCGTAGAAGAAAGTGCAAAGGGGATGAAATAACAGACGGGCCTGAAAACCAGCCAGAAAACACAGCGTACAACAAGGATAGGCATCGTCCAAGTTAGGACTGCCGATCAGGGATGGTCGACGGGTTTAAATAAAAAAAGAAATAAGCGTAGGCGTATCTGCACCCCGTGCTCCCGGCACCAGGGTGGCTCTCTATTCAAATTAACCCTCTCGGAAAGAAGAGAGAGAAAAAAAGAAGCGAGCCGCGGAAGGGTTAGGAAATTAGAATAGGGCCGTTTTTTTCGATAGGCCCTCGCGCATATGCGGCATGACTAGGTTAATTCCTGCCGGCCATACGGCGTTTTTGGTTAATCAGTTTTTTTCTCTTCTTCACATCGTCGATTCCCCCGTACTCTCTTTACCGATGCCCCAACCATCAACGTTACAAGCACTCTGATTCTGTCACTACCCACCGATATAGCCCTGTATCTTGCTATAGGTACTATATACCCAATCTCTTTGCACCTAGATGGTAACTTTCGATCCACGCGTGCCACTGTCTTTCAAACATCACGTACTCCCGTACTCCGTACTTCTGCTTGACTATGCGAAGCGATAGGATAGACTCACCCTGGGCTGGGTAATGGCGAACCCTTTCTGACAGAACCATTCGTGTGCGTGGCACATGCGTGTGGGTAACGAGAGAAAACTTGTTAGTTTGGAAAAGTTGGGGACGTCGATGTTTGGTACACGTACGTGTATATATATCTATGTATATAGTAAATACTGTATAGCCTATAGAGCGTATAAGTATATAGATATAGCTCTATAGATCCAGTGTAGTAATATCATGGAGGGTTAGATGTGAGTGAGTTTAGTATATAAACAGATTGAAAGAGTCTATCGAGCGTGTGCTATATATATACACACATATATGCATGCACTCCAGTCATGTTTCCGATGCATGTTCCCGAGAATGTTCTAAATTTAACGATAGCCTAATAAGCTTAGGCGGTATTGTTTTGACGGGAACTGTGTGATTTTAGGTTGTTCTGTGGGTGAATACCGGACGATTTTGAAATTTGATTTCGAACTTCTGGCACTTATATTTGGGCTAAATTTGCTTGTGGCGAGTTTTAGTGACTTATGGAACTCGTTGATGATAGTGAGGGGGGGCAAAGGGTTGATTTGAGTTTAAAAAAAGTGAAAGGTAGACTTTGAATAATTGAAATCTTGAAATATCTTGAGTTTGTCACTACACTTTAGCATGACGCTTTTTTTTCCTCTCCGTCCGGGAAAACGAGATGGTATACGACGTTCTCGTGGAACGGCGGTACTGCGACGAGAACGACGACGTCGACGGTTTCCACTATGTTTAATCTTTAATTCCGCGCCATTTGCGATAAAAGACGCCAAAAAGGCGAAACACGGTCCAAAGGCGGTAGTCGTTAGCATTTTGCTTTGATTTTTCTCGGCCAAGCAGCCCGGCATTCCCGGTTAAGAATTCATTGCATGAATTCTTAACCGGGTGAAATTAGCGAATTAAAAGAGGCGAAGGGTTGCGCTTGCGCAGCCGTTTGCTCGTTGCGACGATTGAAATACGAAAAAGAAGAAAAAAGAAAAAAATAGAGGAAGGAAAGAGAGAGAGAGAGGAAAAACGTAAAGAAGCAAAGTGCGGAAGCAAGAGGAAACCACAAGCTGGTTATATTCGCACCTAGGTTGACGTCATCGTATTCACCTAGAGGAACCGGAAGTCGCAAACTCGTTTCTTTCGCAGCGACTCATAAATACGGATAGTCGCGAAAGACATCTACCATCACCCTTTACGCTACATGGCGGGCAACCCCCTAACGTGATACTCAAGCCGAAACCCCCCGTAACCACCCTGAGAACGGGGGAGGATAGGTACTTAATTTTTATTCATGCACCGGCGAAACGGCAATTTTTCTCAGTATTAACTAGGCTTTAAAATTGTCCGGTCAATTTGGCGGCGAGAACGTGATGCTTTTTTAAAGCGGCAACCGCCAAAGGGGTTGTCGTCGCGCCTTTCGTCGTTGCCGAAAAATGGGGTAGGCGTGAGAAAAGTTTATTATCTGCGTCGATTTCGTGGGTATACGTATATTTTTATTTTTTTTGGTCCCCTTCGACTTCGCTCTTCAGTACAGCAAATATTTGTCACATTCTCTAATGCCATCGTGTCCCCCTGAGCAATGGCAATTCGCGATTTTACACTTGAACACGCGATGTCTGCCCTGTATTAGATTTCGGGTGGAAATTGAATTTTGCGACGCGGTTTCCAGCGCTTTAACCTTCTCGTAGGTGGCCCATGGCCGGCATCGCCAATCGGCTGCAGTCGTTCGTGGCGGCGTGCGTAACTTCGTCGGTTGCATTATTGAGCGATCGGGCAATCGAAAAATTGGCGGGCTTTTTCCGCGTCACCCAACTGGTGGGGATGCGCGAGCTGCGATTGGTCAGGCAGGTCTGAAGCCGGCTAGATGGTGGGGATACAACAAGCCGGTACGAGCGTATTTGTCTAGCTCTCAGCTATTGACCGGCTATTGATATTGTGCATTCGACGATTATTATATTCGCGTGCTTTCCCTAATTTCACCTAGATGAATTATATACGAGTGAGAAATACGGACCAATGGAGAATTGTCAATGGCGCCGGAACGTTAAAACTTTCAAACGAGTTTAATATTTTTCTAGTTTCACCACGAAATTCACTACCGTCCTTCCTGTTGTTATATATCATTATCATTATCATCAGCATTGTTATTATTGCCTGTTACCCTCTGCACGATATACATATGTTACATCATCAATGAATATACTGCACAGCAATCTGATTTCGTGTGTAAAATTTCACATGTGCCAAAGAAAAAAATCGTACCGTGCAACAGTTACCAGTTTCATTCGCAATGATTATCGATCGGTCGACGGCAAATTCGCTGATTTAATAAACACACGAATGTAATTCAGCCTCAAACTACCCCTCCATGCTATTAGTTTCGTTAAAACCTCTCGAATGTGCATTCCCACGAATTGCACGTAAATGTCGAAATTCCACATATTATCCCATCGAATTCACGGAATTTTCGTAGTATTTCGATAATAACACAAATTTTATTCGATGGACTAGACGATATAGATACTCATTGTAACTACATTCCTGCCAATCACTGTGAGCACTTTCGATTCTCCCTCGCGTAATATGAATGAATATTTATTATTACGTTTACGAGAAACAAAACCACGAGCCGATTAATGACAGTGCGAATAAGAAAGCCATTTCCTTGCCAAAAAAGATGGAAGAAAAGCAGTTTAAACCTGACGTCGTATCGTTGGATAAAGTGCGAGGGAAAAAGTATATATGTACAAAGAAATATAAACATGTACCTATATATATATATGTATAAAACCAAATACAAAAAGTCCATGTATGCGTGTAACAATCAGAACATTTGGACTGGCTACAGTAGTCTGGTGGTTATTAATGTAAGGGGTGGTTGAGCAGTAGTTATTCGAGTTCCGTGGGGTGAGAGAGACACCGTAGTAAGGGAAGGGGGAAGAAATGGGGTAGATGGTCTTAAAATCAATGCGAACCCTTCTTTTATCGCGATTCGTAAGCTCAGAAAAGAAAAAGCAGCCACGAAACAGAAGACTAACGTAAACCTAAACCTACAGAGTCCCGGACAGGAAACTGTCATATGATCTGCAAAAATAACCCCTACTGGTCTCGTGTAGACACAGTCCAAAGTGGGCTAATGAAATTTTTTTTCTTTATTCACCCCTAAGGCGAAGCTTCGAACTTCATGTAATACGCGTATACACACGTACACGACTGTCTACAACTACATAAACTTCAGATATCTCGGTCGATCGAATAACCGACATTCCGATCGCCTTAGGTCTTTGTTTTTTTTATTCTACTCGACGAAGGATACCCAAAGTAAATTTTAATTCGGGCTCGGCCCCGATTTTTCTAAGGGATGATTCCGGCAACGTTACCCATTGCCGAAAGGGAGGAGGGGATAGAGAGAATGAGAATACTGACCGTTCCCCGATAGGCTAATACCTTCCGAGTGACTACCTTCATCCCTTAATGAAATTCTTTCGTGCCCGACGGCTGACGGCCATCCGGGGTAGTCTAAACGGGGTGGTTTTGCCTCCCTTTCTCGGACTTCTCCGCCACTTACTTTCTCTTTACTTTTACACCCATCCCCCCACGCCTCTCTCGCGCATCCCTTACTTTTATTCTCAAAAGACCTCGTACCACGGCCCATACTTGATCAAGGAATTTCGGTATACTTTGAAATCACTATGGATCCTGAGGCACATATGGCGTGCATGTGAAATAATAATAATAATAATAAGAGCTAACAAGAACAGTATGAATAATTAATTGTATAACTCACCCGTGTGTAGCCTGGTGTGTTGCTGAACATGGCTGAGCTGCTTGAACCTCCTGTCGCAGTAGCTGCACTTGTAAGGCTTCTCGCCGGTATGGACCCTGATATGCTGAACCAGCTGATGATTGCTGGAGAAGGACTTGAGGCATTGCTGGCACTGATGTGGCTTCACTTCGTTTCCGGATATCATACCGCCAGGACCGACGCCAACGCCGACGCCCAGGCCTGCCAATCCTCCCGCGACTCCACCACCGGGACGACCGGTCAGCGCCCCGGCGCCCAGCTCCCTCGCGTGCATCTGGATCGCGCTCTTGTGCATGAAGATCTGCGTGAAGAACTGCCGGGGTTAGTTGGTACGCTGAACTCTTCGCCGAGCAACGGGGGATGGCAGAATGCATTTCGCCGTCGGCCATCTCTTCTACGCCCGTTTGAACGGTACATTCTTTTGCTTAGGTACTATCTTTGTATTGTCTAATAATTCGAGTAAAATGACTTCCTATCTTGATTTTTTTTTCATTTGTGTTAGAGCTTCACGTGATTTTTGACGTCCGAAGTGTAATTGGGACCGACGAACGAAAAATGGGACTTATTTCGAATCGGTATATTAGATCCATTAAATATAAACGTATCGGGATATTGAATTAAATTTATCCGCGGGCCGCTCTTACGGTCCCTGTACGCGAGTGGGACTAACGTAAGAGAGGATCGGAAAGGACTGTTGGACTCGTATAAGGCCCCTGGATAAAAAGAAGTTAGAATTCGGTTGAACAGGTGTTACGAGTACCGGCAGGAGAGTGTGGGTGCGAGTGTGGGTGTGAGTTAGGTGAACGCTCCTGAAACGGACAGAAAGGGTTAACGTTAAAGGTGGGGAGGGGGGATATATACAGTCCAGAAGAAAAGTAAAGGGTTGGATTCGGAGCGCCGGCTGCGCTTCGAATTAAAAGAAAAGTGAGAGGAACGATGGGAAGAGACGGAAGAAGGTGGGGAGGACGACGTCCTGAGAGAAAGCTAGATTCTCGAGTGGATGGATTTTATTAAAATATGTTAAAACTGTAATTAAAATCGAAAAATCTCGTGAGAAGTTTTAAGAATCTTAGGTTATCCCTCTCTCTCTCGTCCTCAATTCCCACACCCTTCTTTCTCGCGCATTTTCACTCTCTCCCTTGTTCCTCGATCCTTTTCTCACGACGAGAAAAGCGAAGAAAAGTAAGAATTGAAATTGTCAGTGAGGTATAGAGATAGGTGGCTATAGCTCTGCGCTCTCTCATTTTTTCTCTTTTTCCTTCTTTCTCTCTCGCTTACTGGTTCCTCAAGTTTCTTGCGATTCTCCAGAAATTTTTAAACCCTGAACCCTTTCGCGAGCACCACCCTGATATTTTTCTTCTTTTTCAGAGGACTGGGAGGGATATGACAGTCGGATGAGAGAAAGATAGAAAGAGAGAGTAAGAGGGAGAGAGATAGAGAGATAAAGAAATATAAAGTAAGAGAGAGAGAGAGAAAGTAAAGGGTGTCGCGATCGACATTGGGCATTCCTGTCTCCTAATCCCCGTGAGACAGACCACCTCGCCCATCTTCTCCTCGTAGCAACCCTTCTTTTTTCCACCCTCTTACGTATTCTTCCATCATTTCTACCTTTCACCTTCTCAGCCTCGTATTCCTCCTCTGTCATATTTGATTCCTCAAGGACTTCGTCCTGGGACGAGTCTCGCTTTTTCAAACTCCCCAAACCACCGGGTAGAAACAGAACGATCGGACTCGGGGATTTTCGCAATTTGTCCATAAAAATTTTTCATCCTCACAGACCATCCCCCCGCGTCCCGTCGTACTTTCACGATGATTAACCGGCAGAACCCGGGAGGCCCAGTCCCGGGGGTGGTGACAAACGATTTTGACGCGTGAAAGTTGAAGTTGCGAATTTTTAATGGCACCCCAGGACGATTTTATCTCTACCCATCGTCTCGAGTGCCCTTTGGAATTCTCAGGATTTTTTACTTCTTAACTTCTCATTCGCGGCCCTTCAGATAACTTGAGGTCAAGAGGTCGACCTCGTCTAGTAGAAATGACTAAAGTCTAATACAGATTTTGTAACCAGTATAATTCAAACTGAGGGGGTTGAGAAGGCTGCGTCTAAAAAAATTCCCCAAAAAATATCAGGGAAGATATTTTTGTAAATTCCAAGACTATACCTCCACCGTCCTCGGGGCTGAATTCAACCCTTTCGCACCGTAGGAATCAGCGCGACAGATGTCCCGCTTAAGAAAGTAGGCAGGAGGTGGATACCATGCTAAAATCGGACCATCTTAAATTCCACGGGTGTCCATTAATCAAATTTTTATCTCCGGGCAGACGTAAAATTGCGGTCGTCGGAAAATCTTTTTTTCCTGATTTATCGTCGCGACAAAAAAAAAGGAAAATGGAAAGAGTCGCAAGGCGCGGTCGTCCCCCGGCTTAATGTCCTTTAATAATGGAAAAATATATCAAGCTGCCCCGCGGAGTGTATTTCCTAAAAAGCATCCAGCAAGCTCACCCTCGGCTCTCATTGCCATAAGCTACCAACGTAGATATTATATATATAGCTACAACCCATTCTCGCCTTACCTACTTTCGAGTCGTTTTAATGCTCTCGGATTTTTCAAATGGAAATATCGTCTTTGCACTTCCATCTTTAGGCAGACTGCCAAGCTACAGACAGACAAACCATCCACCAAAAAATGTATGCCTATATATACATACCCACAGGTACCGAACTTAAAGCCCCTTCTACGATCAGACATATATTATATATCCTTAGTTACGGATCCCTTTTCTTGGCCCTTCGAGGTTCCTTTCACTTCCTTTCCATTCGTTTCGTTTTCTCGGCAGGCGGTTTCGGGGTGGTGCCCCCACCCTGGCTCGCGTAATCGTACCCGAAGGGATCGTTAGCATTTCACGACGTACACCCTTCCTTTTCATTCTCTCGTTCTAAGTAGCCCGCGGGATGGCCATTGCTACTTTATACACATTTCGAATACAAAAGCAAAGGTCTCACCTGCTGGCCATATGTCCCTCTTCAATGCTTCACTATAACGTAACATACTAAGATACTCGGCTACGTCCACCCACGCACGTCGACTATGCCGGGCACTTCGCATATGTTCACTACATCCTTCTCTTCCTGTACCTCCTTAACCTCTGGTATTACCCACGTATATTGTCCATATCCACCTACCAAGTCTTACCTACCTATCCACCTATCCTCCTGTCTATCCCACCTACGTATCTGAGCATTCGACCTACTCGCGACTCCATACTTAGTAAGCATAGTTATATGGACTGTTCCGAAGTTACTAGATATGCACTGTATAGGAACGGCTGAATGAATGAATGACAACTTCAGGGTTAAGAAAGGGGGATGATTTTGACAGTGAAATCATAGGTGTTTCGTGTTGGAATTATATTAGTATAGAATTAGATGATTATATATTGATTCATTGAATTTTTAACCTGCTAATTAATGATAATTATTATAAATTTGATTGCCTATGCAAATATTTGAGGCCGTAGGGGCAATGAGCACACGTATGATTTGAATTCTAAACGTTCATTAAGCACACCTTGATTAAATTAATTAACCGATTGAATTGATGAAATTTAAATAGCCACAATCGTTCCCAAAGGGATGAAAACACTTTGTCAGTATTTTCAACGTGTTCCGGTTTGGTATCAGAGTGGTTGAGACGGTTAAAAGAAAATAGGAAAAGGGATTTCATGGAGATCAAGTTATAGCATCTGCCCCCAATATCGACGATAATTACCTGGGGCGGAAAATGATGAGGATGCTGATACGCCGGGGGTACATACGCATGGCTCGAATGGGTATGGGGATGAGGATGGTGAGATCGGGGATGGTTTTGGTGATGCTGTGCCTGCACCCCCGGCATTGATGATGGTGGTGAACTCCAATGCCCATGGCTCTCGGTAGTCCCGTACATTCTCATGTAAAATCCACTATCCTATCATTACACGATCGTCCAGAAATCTCACATGAGAAATATTTCAAAACACTGATAGGACGTCGCGTTATCAGAGCCGAAGATCTAGCAGGACACGATTGGCCTGATAGCGAGTGATAAGAAGAGAAAAAAAGAGAAAGACATGAATAGAAACGGATATCCTCCGGATCCCCTAAAAGTCCAAGATTGGAATATTAATTCTGGTCGATATATGCAGCATCCAGCACGACTTTACGCGCAACAAATAATTTCGAGCCTGCTCAACAGCAATTTGCGCGGTTACGTAACAAAAATAGGAGTATATCGTTGCATAAGAATGTGGCCGTGCACTCGTGAACAAAGTCCTTGTTTCAAATGTAACACACGAGCGGGGACACCCTTGTTTAATGAAGAATCCGACTTTCTTTTTTACCCATGGCTAATATATATATATATATATCGATAATCCATTTTCTGCCGTCTTCGGCCATACTCGGCAGCGGATCTATTTCGCTCGCGATGTATTCCTTTGTTCGATCAATTGCGAGTGGCCGTTTAATATCTCGTCTCCCTGTCTGCGGGGATGCCATTTGATTTCTTAAAAGGCGTTATCGCGTATCGCGTCACCCACGTCACTATTTTTCGGGACGGTGTTATCGCCGCGACGACAACGAGGACGACGATGGTACAGGAGAGGAACGCGATCGCGATATCACCGATTTCTTTTTTCTTTGAACTTTTTTTCTTCCCTTTTTTGTTTATAACAATCCGTCTCGTATATACAAGGGAGTATTTTCTCGCGTTTATTTTTCGATTTCCGGTTTTTATTTTGTCTTTTTAATTTCTTTCCTTCCTTCCGTCTCTGCCGAAGGTCGCAATTTTACAAGCGTACGCGGCTCAGAACGATCCCACAAGCGCAGCGACGTGCGCCGTGTGGCGTCGCTAACTAAAAGGGGACGATTTCTTGCGCGCCGCGGCGCGAAAATGAAAAAATTCTAGCGCACCCGAGAGATAACGCTAGAGAAAAATTCTAGCGTTTTGCGATATCGATTGAAATAACATCGTTCTTCTGGATCTAGCCAATCGGACTGGTTGGATCGCGGGGAATCCACCAATCGTGCGTCCCGCATTTACTTGGCTATCGCTCATTACTTGACATCAGGGTGGCCCCCGGCGTTCGCGTGATTCAGGAAGTCCTAGAAGTAGCACTTGCTTTTCTTTCGCTATAATATTTATTGTCTCAAGTGCGAAGAATTATTTAATTATTCGATTAAGATATATATATACACACACACACACACACACACACACACACACACACACACAGACACTACACTTCACAGTTCCTACAAGACTCTGTGAATATATTTCTTCGAATAATTCAAAGTCTTGATAAAGTTAATCTAACTGTTTGGACACTTAGGAATTGTAGTTAGGAAACCTATATTCGTCTTATTTTTTCGATCCTCTAAAAAATGGCCGACAGTTTCACTCTGTTTTTTAGCAAATTACTTTTTTCTGAATTAGTTTCTTTCTTTTTTTAAATTTCGAGGTTAAAGGGATTTTCCATAAGAGTTGTTGAAGTTTGATTTAATCAGTAAGGAGGAAGGGGGGAAGTACGTTGTGGGAAAAATGGGGCGGAGTCTGGAAAGGAGTCTGTTTCCTTATCCATAATGGCCGCTTCACGTGTCTTATCTGTGACGCGGCGATAAGTAATGCGATATAGATATACACAGGCAATGCGCGTCAATATGCAAGTCAGATAAATAGAGATGAGTCCCTCTATATTTGGGACCCACCTGCTCCGCTTTCTTCGACTGTTCTTTCCTTACGCCGTTCACGTTCCGACTGCAGCTTAAACTTTCCATCGGATTAGTACGCCTATCCAGAAAAGAACTCTCAATAGTCTATCGAGGAAGAGATTGGAGGACGAAAAGGGAATGAAGCTGGGCCAAGAGGAACGGTTCTCGAAGTGGTACGAAAGACTTGGAAAATGGAATAAAAAGAAAAATTAACAACTCTAGAAGGGCTTCTCTTTAATATAGTAACCGAAGACATTCGACCATTAAAAGTAAGATAAGAAAAGTCATTTGCTATCTCGTGACAAGAGTGTATTTTTAAAGAAGATCTAGAATATATAAAAGAGAAAAACATGTTAATTATTGTATCCGTATATAGCAACTAGAAAATTGTATTCTGGATAAAATGAAATATATTATCACTATTTTTTTTCAATGATTCCAAATGATTTTAATATTATGATAGTGCTGATAATAAAAAAGGGATTACTATGTATTATTATAATTAATAAAAATCCACTTAATTTTAACACAATAAATAATGACTGTTCTAATATACTGTTTTCAATTGATAATGCAAATGCTCATAATAAGATCAATGACACGAGAGGATTGTGGAGTTGTACTGTATGCGATTACGTAATTGAACATGAAAAGTTTTTTAAAACTTTATATTGAAAGGTAAACCCCAAAGTTGAAGAAGACTCTTAAAATATAAAACAATACATTATTCGCAAGGATTGCGTTCAAAACAAATTGTTGATTAAGAACAATTATGAAAAAGTCACGAAGACCACGGATCAATGTAAAAATAGTTCATCTCAATGATGATAATCGAAAGAAGATTCATAAGAAATTTCTCTAAGAATGAAGCCGGTCCAGTCGTAACCACAGGACGGTGTTCTCATTTCCTCGAATAAAGTTTCAGAATCCGATCACCGCGAGATTAAAAGTGTCGAACAAAGACAAAGGCAAGATAGAAGAAGAGGAGGAAAAAGAAGAAGAGGAAGAAGAAGAAAAAGGAGTAGAAGATAACGAAGAAGACGACCAACAAGTTCGTCCGCGAAATCCCTTCATCCGTCCGCGTAAAGTACGCGAAGGTCTCTATCTTGGCGCGATGGCACGCGAAAAAGTCGCCAGGGACAAAAGTGGCAAAAGAGAATACGAGGAAAAGAAGTACGGCCGCGCATTCTCGAGCGGCCACCCCTTCCTGAAATTACTGACCAGGGGCAACCAGGCGGTAGGCCGGCGGGCTCGTGTAATAAAAATAACCGCGGCGCAAGGGGTGAAACGCGCGGCGACGGGAAGAGGTACAGAAAGAGTGGAGGGGAAAGATGGCGGCAGAGAAAAAAAGGGAAGGTAAGGAATAAAAGAAGAAGGTGGCAGTGGTGGCGGCGGTCGGGGAAAATAAGCGAATAACGAAAGAAGCAAATAAGAGTCATGGCACTCAGTACGGGGTGGAGAGGGGAGGGGGCCTGGGGAGAAGTTGAAGATGAAGAGTGACAAGAACAG
>JARQST010000464.1:225352-351200 GCA_030142225.1 Pachycephus smyrnensis | reverse complement strand
CGGGGAAGGAGACGGAGGCGGGTGGATGAGGATGAGGTGGAGTGGAAGGAGGTGGCAACGATGGAGGAGCGAGAGAGCAGCTTAAGGGGTAGGAGGGAGAGAGGGAGGAGAAGGTAAAGTGGCGAAGGGGCAAGAAGAGAGAGGGTGGCGAGGAGCGAGGGAGTGAAAATAAAAGTCCGGCAGGCCTTGGCTGCTGCAGTTGTCGAGCCTGCGTTGCCAAGTCTCATTTGTTTATCGTGCAGTGCGGGGGACTTCGTGGCTTCGAACTCCACGAGCTCGATCGCCTCTTGAAAACTAGTGGATCGGCCGAAAGTACAATGATCTCTGTCGGGACATTTAAAAAAATAATTGAAAGTAATCCCAGAGCTAGTGGGAACTTCCAAAATGATTAGAGATCCGCAATGCAACGTATACAGATATAGATATAGTGATGAAAGTTACAGATGGGGCATACGCACGAGAGTAATTGAAGAATTAGTTTAGGGTAAAAAAAATGTAAACAAAAGAAATTTTCGGTTTCCTTAGATACGCGAAAAAACTAAAGCGATTTATTTCCCTCATGAAGTTTTCGTTTCTGGGATTCGTTTTCGAGTCATCGTACGTGCACATGTGTGGGATTTATTTTCTATGTGTGTTAGGTATATTCTCTCCCCCTACTCTCTCACTCTCTCTCTCTCTCTCTCTCTCTCTCTCTCTCTTTGTCTCTCTTTTTTTTTATTTCACTCATGCATTCACTTATACTGTCTTTTTCTTTCTTCTCTCTCTCTCTCTCTCGCTCTCTCTCTCTCTCTCTCTCTCTCTCTCTCTCTCTCTCTCTCTCATCCTACTTCTACTCTTTCTCTTATGCGAACACGCGCGCCAATCCTCATGTAATTTCCCACAAAACAAAAGCCTCCGCCTCGACGTTTCTAACGTTCGGCAACGAAGTCTGCTCTCTCTTTCTCTTTCTCATTCTCTCTATCTCCCTCGAACGCCTCTCGTCTCCTCCAGAGAACTCACGAAACGATCTCGCGTTTGCGAAAGAGCCCACGTGTTGAACAGCACGGTCGAGTTCCGCGTTCCGCGAGCAGGAACGTTCTAGGATCTTGGCTGTCGTGTCGTATTTCAAAGACAGCGTCGTACCGTTCACGTTGCGGTTCTCGTCATCATATTATAAAAGTCGAGGAGTGCGAGAAAATTGAAGATAAAAACCGTAAGAAAAAATTACAAAAATTTCATAAATTAATTTCAAAAATCTTAAAGCCTGTTGTACATTATTAAATTCTTCATCAAATCCCAGGATATCGATTAGCAGATATCGATCAATAATATAATTCAATCTGAAAAAGGATACCGAGTCTAATAAAGAATTGATAATTAACCATTTTTATTTTTCTTTCAACCCGTTAAAAATTCTCATTCATCTCTGATTGCCAACTCGATATATCTATAGGTATCGATGCACTCGGCTGCACCGATGCGCCGACGATGCATCGGGGTCTGCCTGTGGCAGTAACCTTGTGCTCTCACGTCACGGCATTTTTTTATCATATCAAACGTATGCTAACAGCCAAGCGACACAACGACTGCGAGACACGAGACGCGAAACGCGAACGCGCGGCGAACGGACGCAGGTCCGGCAAGGTAAGACAATATGAACGGGTTTGTCGGTGGTCAGTCCCGCTGGTACAGTCCGGGGAAAATCATTTGACTAGGCCTATACTGCTCGCTTATTTGCCAAGAATAATCAGAGTCTAGACAGATTGCTACAAAGAAAATCATATTAAATATCCATAGTGACTCATGCAATGATCATAGAATGCGGTTAGAAGAAATTAAAGACTAACAGAAGATTCTTCAAAAAAAATGTTCACCGCACTCAAATCGAAGATTTTTTCAAATAAAAGTATAATAATCTGAAGAATATTACTTCTATAAATTCTCAAGGCAACCCTGAACTCTATAACTTTGCCGTCCTTGACCGACATTCCAACTACGAATAGGATGAGAGCCAGACGGAGATTCCCGAAAATCCAGTAAATCCTAAAAATACCGGTTGGATTGTATTGTGTGTTATAATGTAATTTTATTGTTGCGCAATTTTAAATAAACTCCATAGATATCGATACTCGAACTGCAGTAAAGCGCCGGGGGGTATATATACATACAATCATGTCAGACACATTCAATATGGACGTTGAAGAAAGAAAGTAGATATACGTTCGGTCAAGCGACACAAACGATAATGATATTAATGCCGTGGGCAAGGATGACGTTTGGGAAATTGCGGTATTGCAGCATAAATGCAAGTACGAGCCGAGCCGAGCATAGTCGAATGGACTCGAGTCGAGTCCGACCTCCACGAAGTCGAAGTCTCGGTGGTGCGCAATTCAACATGGACGAATCCTTTCGCCAAGTGCGACCGGCGGAATAATATAATAAAAAAGAAGGCCGCCCGCCGCTGCCGTCGCTCTGGCAGCCTGATAATCTTTAATTTATTTTAATGACGTCGAAGCGTGACTCGAGCCGCGCGTTGCTCGCTGCCTTTAACAGGCCGGGAGGAAGGGGGTAAGCGAGTTCGCGCGGTTGGAGCACCGGGAGGCAAGAGGGATACCACCGTTCGGGACTCCTCGAGGGAGGTTAGGGAGTGAAGGGGGGTTGGGGGTGGGGAAGAGGACGGAGCGCGCGCGTTGTCGGAGGTCAGGTTCAGCAGCCGCGAGACGTTCGTCCGAGGTTCAGGGGTGCCGTCAAATGCCCTGGTTGCCTGACTGGCTGAATTTTTACTAGAGATGAGAGAGAAAACTGCAGATGGTGAAAACGCGGGAAAATTCAAATTTACCAAAAGGTAGTCTGCCCGATAAGATCTATAAATAGGTGATAAAATCATACGAGCTAATGTATAACGTGTGTAAATTGTTGATAAAATGTCAAGTGAATCATTGGAGTACATGGATTTTGATATTGTTTAAAAGATTTGAAAATTATTTAAGATACGCGAGAATAAGGATAACGCGTAGAGCGTGTAGACGTTCACTGTCGGAAGATGAGAAGAATCGCAGAACGATGACGAACGATGTAAATCAAAGAGACGCTACGCAGCGTCGCGACGTTTCGGGAGGAGAAACGCATCGGATGCTGTCCGTTGCATCTTGCATATATGTATGTTTTATGTCAGCGTGCATTCTGCATTTGCGCCGTTGCCACGTCTCCTGACTCTCCTCGGTTCACTCTGTCTCTCTCTCCCTCTCTCTCTCTCTCTCTCTCTCTCTCTCTTTATCGTTACATTCGTCGTCTCATTCTCTTGTTCGCTCTTACTCTCTCTCTTCGTCTATCTATCTATATCTATCCCTCTTTCTCTTACTCTCTGGCCCTCTTACCATACTGACACTCTTGACATTTCTCAAAGCTGCACCACGTCGTGGAAAGAGTCATTGAACCCAAAAAAAAAAAGAAAGAAATATAAAAGGACATTTTCGACATCACGCAACAGCGGCACGTGCTGCCACTACTACGCTAATTCAAACTGCACCCGATTCCTCCAGGAAGTCTGTACCATTATTCACAGCTTCCGGCATCATAACAAATTTTCAAAAATAACTAAACACGTTATCCATCGATATTTAGATAGAACAGATGCAAGGTAAGACAATTTGCTATTCTCTCTCCCTCTGTCTCTCTCTCTCTCTCTCTCTCTCTGTCTCTCTCTCTCTCTCTCTCTCTGTCACATAAATATATCACAGCCTTCTTAATCTCACCGAGTTCGTATAATTCTTATCAACTGATAAGATATGCGATCACTGCACCTTTGCAAAAATGCAATGGGCCCGTTCAATTCGGTCCCGATGCACGCGACTCATCCCCCTGGCAAAACAGAAGATCGAGGGAATGAGTGAGTATCCGAAAGGGAGAAGGAGAAGAGTGAACAAGAAGAGAAGGAGAAGAGAGCCAAGAGGTGGAGGATGAGAAGAAAGAGGAGGGTGAGTGCGTGCAAAGCTGAGTGCGGGTGACGCGCCGCTGCCGTATGTTGGCGTTGGGTTAGGTCGTGGTACTTTTAAACCGTGAGGAGTATCGGGATTTCAGCTGCTCGTACAGAGTGAATATACGGTGATCCAGATTTCTTCTGGACCCTCTGGGGAAGGTGGGCGTGCATGGGTGTGATGAGTGGCATTGTGATCGCCATGTAATGTAAAGTACAACGTAATTGTAATAGACGTGTAAAGAATGACAAAATAACAGAACAATACAAATTAATTGAAAAAAAAGAAGATATTTCAAGTATAATAAAAATACGAAAAGTATGATAATAAAGTATCTGATCACTGAGATGGGTAAAGTTAATGGAGGACTTGGCGAGTAAACGTAGAATAAAGGAGACACATCGGGACGCCAGCGCTGAGTATATGTACGGTTAATAAGGTTAGCCTTCGGGAGTCTCGTCCTCGTGCCGGAATGCGTGTCGGCTGGATCCTTCGTAAAAGGCTAGAGGATAATAAAGCTATAGAAGATTTCGCACGGGATCATTTTTCAATGATTGGGTTCTTGTTAAACGTTATTTAAAAATGGGCAATATTTTTGTTTTATCAGATTGAACCTAAAGTATTGTTTACAGAGGGATAAGATTCTGTCTGAGGTTTTTCTTACCTCGTTGTATCGTTGGCCCGTGGCGGATGCAATAGGTAGCGTTAGTAGATCACAGTATTGCGGTAGGTGAGTTAGGTAAAAAAATCACAAAATATGGCACACTGTTCGAGTTCATTGTTGAGCCTCAGGGCACTTTTTCTTGCACCGACACAATTCTTATCTCAGGATATGTCTTTTTCTTTTTTTGTTTATCCCTATGCAATTTTTCTTTTGCTCAAAACGTTATCTCGGCATATTCGACTTTGCGATTGCCTCCTTGATTTATTGTGGTCATTTGAATTTTACCACGGCACTCCCAGCTATCAATCGAAAGTAC
The DNA here is from genome assembly GCA_030142225.1 of Pachycephus smyrnensis. NCBI lineage: Eukaryota > Metazoa > Arthropoda > Insecta > Hymenoptera > Cephidae > Pachycephus > Pachycephus smyrnensis. The sequence goes on along the minus strand of JARQST010000464.1, from coordinate 346,264 downwards.
GAATGTCGTGAGCTCTCACTTACCCTTTCTCTCTTTCTATCTTTCTCGTTTATATTGTTACACATACATATGCGTTCTCTCTCTCTCTCTCTCTCTCACACTCTCTCTGAATTTCTCTCTCTGTCTGTGTTTCTCGTTCTCTCATCTCCCCTCTTTTACTCATTCCTATTCTCTCTTTCACTCCCTCTCATTCGCTCTTTCTTTCTCTCCCTCTCTCTCTCTCTCTCTCTCTCTCTCTCTCTCTCTCTCTCTCTCTCTCTCTCTCTCTCTCTCGCTCTTTCTCTCCCTCTGAATCTCTCGCGGATTAATGGAGAGGAAGGCGCACCCCGCGTTGTAACGTCGCGGATTAAGCGCCGGCGCACATCTGCCGACAGATCATCGAAAGAAGTCGCGCGAAACTGGCGACCATTCGCAACTGAAACTACCGGCGATAAATACGTAGAATAAAACGACGACGTACTTCTCCTTTTTGGATTCCTTAAGGGCGACGACGACGCAGACGCGACGGATCTTCTGTCTTTTATGTAAAAAAAATTGTATCGTTATCCAATCGTATCAACTATATCCCTTCGAGTAGTTTTGATTGATGATCCCAATGACACGGCACCAACCCCGACCTTCAAGAAGATCGGCCGCGTCGATCTTCAATGGGTGAAAAAGAATCGACGTCAGCGTTGTCGTCGTCGTCGTCGTCGCCGCCGCCGTCGTAGCGGTGAGCACGTGTCGCGAACGTCCCTCTTGTTGAATCGCGGTAGTGTCGGTGTCAGTTGGTGCGCGCGCGCGCGCTCTGTCGTGTGCGGGGCAGCCGATTTTTGTCGCGGTGCGTCGAAAACTTTTGACTCGCGTCGAAGAGTCAAATGCGTGCGCGTGTCGCGTGGTTGGTTGTGCGTGCGCACCTTCTGTTAAGAGTCTTTCCGTATAAAATGCTCCGCGAGAGAATTGGCCTGTGCACTGTTAGGCTACTTGGCGGCGTCCTCGACGATGATTGGTCTGTTGACAGGGAGTGGGGGATCTGGCGCGAAGGTCCGAAGGTAGAACTGACGAGACGATGGAAACAGTGGGGTACGAATTGGGTGGGGGTTGCGAGATGTACGGTGGGAAAGACTTTCCAGGGGTTCCAGGGACCCCGAGAGAGTCACTGACTGAGGGCTCGACACGGAGAGAGAATCAGGAGAGGGCGAGAAAAAAATTTGAAAAACTAAGAAAGAAACGTCAAAGGTTGATGTCACAATGTTCAGGATGTCAAATTTCAGAAAGATATGCTGTCCTCCGTGAAAGAGGCCCTTGCTGATTTAAAAAAAAAGATGTTTTTAAAAATTGTGTATATTTCATTAACTCTTCGGAATCCTGAAGTGATTTTAAGAGAAAAATGATATTGGTCAAACTTTATTCCTCTGTCGCAATAGGTTGTACGGCCCGAGATACATTTGGGACTTTGAATCGAGCGCCGAAATTAGACTGGACGCGCTGCAGGTTCCTAATCAGGTAGTGGGGGGCGTCAGCAGGCCAATAGCTGACTCCTAAATTTGGGCCGGCAATAAAGTGGTCAACACTGAAACCTTGTAGATCCTGAACTTACGTTGAACGAGTACTGAGTACTCTCTTACTCTTTCTTATGCGACTCTCTTCTAGTCTCTTCTTCTCTATTCTCTGTCCTTCTCTCTCTCATTTAGACAGTCCATTCTCTCTCTCTCGTCCTCTCACGATCCTCTCATGAGAGTAGCCAGGCTATTCACCCACGCACAGCCGAGATGCTGCAGCCGGTCGAGGTTGAGAGTGCAACGGACACTACGCTCTCTCGATTCCCTCCCTTTTCCTGACTCTCTCTCTCTCTCTCTCTCTCTCTCTCCCCCCTTCCCACCACAACACCCTCTCTCATCCTTCCACCTATAGGTACACGACAACAAACACCATATTGTCCCATTCTTTCATGATATCATTCAAAAAAGTCTCAAAAATTACCAAAAAAAATAAAAAGGTACCAAAAATCGTTCAACCCTCTCTTTACAATATTGCCAACTTTTTCATAAATAAGAATTTCTCTCCACGTAATCAACCGACCAGTATCTTCTTTCTTTATTTTTTATCAGACACGACATTGACTCTTTCTGCGAACATTCCCTGACCCAGATTCCGAATCGGCTATTTTTTCTCGGCGGCGTTTTTATCTCCGTACTTCCATTTCCCTCTATACCTCCACCTCCTTTCTCTTCCATCGCATTGCTCAGTCGCTCTCTTTCTTTCTCTCATTTTCTCTTTCGTCTCTCACGTGCGCTTATATCACTCTATCCTCCTCTGTCTCTCCCACCCACGTGACCATACCTCCTCTCTCCGCGACAGCCTCTCCAACCACCACAGTCTCTCCTCCTGCCATGGTCTCTCGCGTATTCTCTCCCTACTTCTTCTCACTCTCCTCCCTATCATTGCCAGTCTCTCTGTGTTGCTGGCAACTCTCGCAGTCTCCCCAGATCCATGACCTACGACTACGTTTCGCGGGCCCGCGAAATTCGCCCGATTGACGGGCCGCGTTACGGCGCAAATTCCCTGATTACGACGCTCTGTACTCTAACTGGATACTGCTCGCGTTAGCGTTACGCTACGCCACGTGAACCAGTGGAGATTCTGCCAGTCGCCACGTATAGTGGCCACGCTGCCGAGGGACATCGGCGTCTTCTCGTACGAAACCCAGTGCCCCGTGGAAAAGACTACGGAGGGGGACTTGCCTCCACCTCCACCGCCACCTCCTCCTCCTTCTCCTCTCTTTACTCTTCGTCCTCATCCTCATCGTACTACCCCTCCCCTCTCGCCTCTTCCTCGGTGGGTACTACCTCCATCAACTCTTTCCCTCCTCGGCAATACACAGCGCACCGAGACCGCGGCAAAACTCGGCAGTTTTACTGGTCGATTTTCAAACTTATATTTAGAAGGGCAACGATCTTTTGCCAACGACGGCTTCCACGTAGCCGTGGACTCTACGCGGAGTCTGCAAGCTCCATGAGAGCTGAGGATCTCCCATGGATCTACTTATATGATCATCTAACAATCCCAAAACTGAATTTGAATGACACGGTTCAATCTTTTTTTTCATTGTCTCTCAATTTTATATAGTTTTCAGCAACGCCTTATTAGATTCAGTAAGTGATTGTAGCTGGGTAAGTATAATGCATAGGTTGGATCAGCTTAGATTAGGTTGGGTGAACAGGTTGGGCATGAAGAAATCTTTGGCTATTCGTCATGCATGCTCTTTTCTTGAGGAATCGGAAATTTCTATAATGTCTAATGGCAAATTCGCGTTCGGGCCTGCCTGTAAATGCAATCTTATCGCGGCGTTTTGCCGCGTCGCTCTAATGGAAAGGAGAGCAGAGACGACGGACGTCGGACGCGTCGCGGGACGACGATCCGTCCAACGGCAGAGTGCAACGAACGATAAAAAAAAACAAACGAGCCACACGCGCGACACAAAGAATAACTCGCCGCTACGAGGACGTGTGGGCGCCGGCTGTACTCTCACTCTCTCTCTCTTTCTCTCTCTCCCCCTATCCTTTTCCCATAGTAACATTGCTCACTTCTTTTACTCACTGTCTCACTCTTTTTCTCTCCTCTTTTCGCCTCCGCGCTCTGCTCGCGTATACTTTTACTCTTGCTTCTCTTGGGGTAGGTCATGGCAAAACTTCAGACGATGCCCCGTTTCCACGTAGCGATACGCGAGTGCGCCTCGCACTTTGCGTCGCGATGATCTTGCGAGACTCCCTACGTTTTACGAGGTTAACTTGAAGATATTGGGATTCTGGAGAATCATTAAACTTTTTTTCTCTAGTATCGCAACCGTCGTAGCATTATTAATTTACTTCGTGCATCGTGCGTTCCTTAGCTTTTAACAAAATAATGAATATGTAATCGGTAATTTTTGAAGAATTCAAGAGATCGTAAATAATTGAATTAAATTTTGAAAATTCATCAATCAATCTCTCGTGTTACTATTGGTCCATTCGTAATAAAGAGATCATGGCGCAGCGATAAATAATTTTCACATGTATATCTCAGAAAGGTATTGTCTCCAGGATTTTGCAGAGAACTGTATTACAGTAATAGCCCATCCTGATAGAGACTTCCGGTGGAAACTTTAATGCTTCTTGTACTTGTTCCGGTTCCTGCTGACGCGATTCCCATTTATTGTATTCATTCACGATATTATAGACGATTAGGCAAAAATTGATCCTACGATTTTCGAGTGGTAGATATACCAGTTTTACTTTTATCCTTTGTAAACACGTGCACTTGACGTCTGTGCGAAATTCATACACAAATGCAAACGCTTAAGACACAAGACGGACTGCCATTATTGTATCCGATCATGCGATCCGAAAATCACAGAAAATTACTGAAAATCCAAGAAACTCCGCGGGGCTTAAGACGTTATAATTTCGCTTTGCTATAACGGCCATGAGGCACGGAACCGAACGCTTTCCGGTGTAGGTAGCGAACAACCCTTTCCAATAAGGGTTGTATGACGAGGGAGACTAAGCGCAAGGGATGAAACAAAGCAAGACGCGCGAGCGAGGACCGTTATATTTTAATCGAAGAAAGATCCATGTACCGTTGGGATCCTAAACGAAGAATTGCCAAGGGCTCCTAGACGGACAAGGGAGGATATAAAGGTGAGCTAAGAAGAGAAAAAAAAGTTACGTCACGAAGGGGGTGCAACGTGAGAAATAATCAAGGGAGTTCTTTGAGTAAGGAGTAAGGGGTAGTTCCATGCCCATGCCGTCTGAGACAATAGATCCAAAAACCTTGTCCAATTTGCATTGGGATCATGAGAGAAAAATCTCACTCCCCAAAATTTCTATTGTACGACCCTTACTCCCCTTCCCTTTACGTAACACCCTCAATTTTTTTCCACGTGCCGTTTCGCGCTTCTTATCCCGCAGAATGGAAAACAGGTTTCACTCGTAAATCCTTCAAGGATACACTTAGCAGCTGTACACTTTCGTAAGTGTCCTACCTAACCTGATCTTGGGTACCGACCAAAAAAAAACAAGAAAGGATCATCATAATAAAATCGGGTGGTCCTCGTGATCTACGAAGATGAGAAATTAGAGAAAGGGGTTGTGCGCGAGAATTCGTCTGGTATACTTATAGATAGTACTAGTATATATCTATAGGTATATACGGTAGGTATACACTAAGCAAAGTGCAGCGAACCGGTTGCACCCTAGGGCGGGTTTTGGAAAAAAATTCATTTGTATGTACCCGAATCCGTACCGGCGGGGTAGGGGGAAGGGGTTGGTTAAAGAGGCGACGAAATAATTGGATTTTAATTTCGCTCCAGCGTGAAAAAACCATCCCCCGCATGTGAAAAGTAGATGGGACGACGAGTGTTTGCATTACTCATTGCGTCTCTATGTGTTTCTATAACTTTTTTTTCTCCCTATATAATTTCATCGTCTTTCTTTGTGCGTTCCCACGGTTTCCGCTTCTCTTACGTACCATTGCATCGATAGACTCGTAAATTTAGCTAACACGAATGTAAAGACACCGCTGACGCTCTTCGTACCTGTGTTTGTCCCTTTGTGACACGCGCGACCATTTTTTTTGTACTCATCGATTTTGCGACTTTCCAATTGGCCAAGCTCTTCAAGGCTACGCACCACGTTTCGCGTGTGGATATCTTGAAAAATTGCTCGGCCGGAAGGAGGGTGCGAAATATAACGCGACGTTACTCTTTAGAACGCACAGCGGTTACATTGGACGACATGAGGGGTGGGACTCAAATTTAGGGTGAGACTGATGGTTCTCGTATGGTCGCTTGTTGCTGGTCGAACGAAGGGGTTCAATTAAAAAAAAAAAGATAGAAAAAAAGTATTCCAAACAGACAAAAAATCGAGGAGAAAGCTCGCACGTGGGGGTGTAGCCATTTGAAATTAGGAGGGGTGAAAATCGCAATGGATAAAAGAATGGCGGGGTTTGAAGAGGGCGCGATGAGTACCCGAAAAAAAAAGAAACGGGGCTTGGGGTCCCTACGGTGAAAAGGAAGCGAATGTTTTAATTAAATTTCTGCGAAATGTTAAAACTTTGCCATTCCACGTAGCGTTTTTGCGATTTTCTCCGCGACGCGCGACGGGGCTTTCAGGAGCGAGCGAGACGTAGCGACGTCGGTGGATACCGCTTAAGATGAGGACGGGAGAGGACGATGAAAAACGAGAAGAAGTACAATGAGAGAAAACCGAAGTGAAGATGGCGTAGAAAATTGATATAAAAAGGGGCGCAAAGGAGCGCGTCACGCTCCTGAACTTTTAACCTTCTTGTCCTAAAGGATTGGTTACCGCGTACCAACTTATCTACCGACGTATTCGAATTCTCTGCTTTCTGTTGGTACATTTGTTTGGCCACCCCTACCCCTCCACCACTTTCCACTGGTATCGCCATAAAAATAAAGGAATACCGTAAAAACAAAGGACTGCGACTACTTAACGAAACAAATTGTTGCTTCACCGACGAGAATTTAAAAGTTTTCTCTCGTCTTAAGTTTCCTCCCCGCCGCAACGCCATTTCTCATTCCCTCTCGCTCACTTCACTTCGCCCAACGCCTAACACAATTGAAGACTCGTTAGCAGCAGTTTCTTTCGAAATCTTTTGGGATCCTCGTCGCTCGCGACGCCTTTATGGAATCTTTACGTACAAATGAATATACTCGTTTGTGAGTCCGATTTTACGTGACTTTACGAGAAAGCTATATTATTAGGATTTTCATTCAATCATAGTTTATTAAATTAATCTATTTTGGTTGTTGCATACAAAAACTTTCAGTAGAGATGGAACTTCAATGTTCTATATTTCAATATTTTTGGACTGTATACTTATAATACTGTTATGGGAATTAGCATATTTAGTATTCTCAATGCTCAAGCCAGTAATGATTGCATCGACACGTTTTATTGATATCGATCGATTATAGGAAGTCAATGACTCGAATTGATTATTAAATTAGAATTTTCGGGTCGACGTATCGCCGTGAGATAGATGGTATGATAAAAAAAATCGATGTCCCTAGACCATGTATAATTACTATTTCCTAAGTACTGTAAGAATTTACTAAAAATGACATATTTTCATATCGCCTTCCCCTCTTTCTCTCCCCCCTCTCACCTACCTCCGTACATTGGTAAATAATTCATGGACTTCTAGCCGACAAGGAGCAATAACCTGAAATCTCATTATCTGCCAGCAGGTACATAAAAACGACTTATCTTTTAGCATTTACCGGAAATAAATTCAATTAGGATTGTATCACCATATTCAATGAGGAATCTATACGGGAAGCATTAATTACCTTTTTCCGTGTACACATGTCTTAGGTGTAAGTATATAACTTTAAAGACTACTTCATAATCGTCAAAATTATTAATCAGAATTATTCTGATCGATATTTCATTAATCGTATGTCACATGCCAGTTGATGTATTCTTATGAACAAACATTTATCTACGACGCGGGAAAAGTCGAGGAAAGCTAAAAAATATCTAAGAAATTGAAAAACGAAAAATCGTACTCTAAACAATAATGAACACAAGATAGCGAGCGTGCAACATTAACAAAAAAATTGAAAAAAGAGTCCCACCGTATCGACGGGGTCGGTTTGAAATGACGAACCAAAGATGATACAAGGATGAAACTAAACATTCTCACAGGGTTACCAAAAGAAGACAAAAAAATGAAACCAAACTATAATCTATCTATGCAACTGTGGATTAATATCTCGAGGATGTTACACAAAATAGAACGAATACGACCACGTGCAGGCGGAACGCAAGAGAATGCAAAGTCAACGCTAACGTAACGTAACTCAGGGTGACTCATTGTCAGTGAGTGAATGCACGTTTTTTTTCTTGTCGTTGCGTCTTTTCTTTTGGATGAAAGTAAACGACAAATGAAAGGGATGACAAGGGGCTGAGTGTTCAACTCACTCGCTGCAGTGTGGTCCAGCATTCTTCGAGGGTGCGTTCGCTGATGTTGCCCATTTCCGCACCTGCACCAGGACCTCCTGCACCGCCAAGACTCCCTGCAGAAGCTCGCGACTATCGGCAAGAGTAGTCTCGTGTTAGTAAATGATCGATTTTGCGAGTAGCGGGCGCTATACTAAACCCCTTTGATACGTACGGTCCTGGGACGTGCGAGTATCGTACAAGATAAAAAAAAAAGAAAGCCTGACCCTATATTACAAATTTGACGAGACAAAGGAAATAATTGTTATTCTTAAAAATATGAAAAAACCTTCCCAATCCATGTAACACATGCAACGCTCTTTCCTATTATATGTGGATATAAATACCTATATCGTAAACATACAAATAATCTTGTATAAATTAAGATAATTATATATGCCACTAGATGATTTAAAAAAATATAAAAATAAACTTAGATATATAGGGTGGTATTATATTTCATCCATCGCTTGGATCAAACTATACTCATTTGTGAGCACGCGATTGTATATTTTGCAAAGTTATAGTTCATTTATAGAAAGATCTGTTTACTAATTAATTATGAAAACTCAACGAGCCCCTCTGTCCCTATATATAGATACGTTAGTAGACGTAATTCTCGGTCGGTTTCGCAAGACGATACCGTTCAATATTTTCTGCGGAACATCTTCCCGGCGGTCGGCCGTATGACGTGCGTATGGTATTATCTGTGTTGCGCGGGTCAAGAACCCCGAGAGACGTATCTGCATCCAGGCGATGGTGTGCGTGCATGGCGTTCCTAGCTAGCACCATAGTATGCGTTGACCTGACTCGCGTACGTCAGTAGTAAGCCGGCGTTTCCAAGTGTGTGCGTGAACCGTGGTCAGCGTATCTCGATACAGCTGCTGGTGCCGAAGAGAGGATCGAAATCTCCAGGAACACTCGAGAGAGTACCACGTGTCCACGACAACACCAGGATAACGCCTCCGGCGATAGTATACGTGTTATACGTATGGAGAATATGGATGTAGCTAGGATATATCGTTAAAAAGATATTATAAGGTTCAGAACTCACCTGGAGCTCATTCACGAGCTTCTCCGTAAGGGACGCATCGTGGGAGTCTTGACTGGTTGCACCTGGACTCAGCATCGAGTTCTGCGAGTTCTGCTGCTGGGACGCTGAGACGTTCATACCGGCCAAAGCGCCATTTTGACCGATAGAACCAGTCATGTTGAGCGCCTGTTGCTGGAGATTTTGCGTTAGGTTTTGGGCCTGTTGCTGAAGATTCTGAGTCAAGTTTTGTGCCTGTTGCTGGAGTGTTTGTTGACTCAAACTCTGGCTCAGGTTTTGGGACAGATTCTGTGCCTGTTGTTGGAGGGTCTGCGACAGATTCTGTGCTTGGCTTTGAAGATTTTGTTGAAGAGTCTGTCCGGCCTGACTCAGGTTCTGTGGTTGGTTCAGCAACTGTTGTTGTTGTTGTGGCGAAAGACTTGGTGTTAGGCTTTGGGCTAGATTATGCTGTAGTGTTTGGCCTAGGTTTTGTTGCATGTTCTGCGTGAGGGCCTGCGACAGAGCCTGGCCGAGGTTTTGATTCAGGGCCTGCGCTGCTTGGACCGCTTGAACGGTTAGAGTTGGACTCGGTGCCTGGGACATACTTTGAGCCTGAGTAAGACTGTGAAGATTCTGTGCCATGCTGGTGCCGATGTCAGCACTCTGGGGTGACGGCGTAGTCGGCGCTGGGGAAGACTGATGCTGCTGGGACCCTTGAGTGTTCTGTTGTTGCTGAGTCATCGACAGGCCGTGCTGTTGCTGTTGTTGCATTTGAGCGGCATTACTCTGACCCAGATTTGACTGTGCGCTCTGTTGCATCTGCGCGCCGTTCTGTTGCTGTTGTTGTTGCTGTCCAAGCGGACTGTGCATGGACTGTTGTTGAGCACTACTTTGTATGGGACTATGCTGCTGCATTCCCGGCGAGTGTTGAGGTGGTCCGCGTTGCGGCTGCTGCCAATAATCCGACATCTTGAAGACGTGCTGTCGCAGAGCGTGAAGATTGGCGGCGGCCGCGGAGACCGCCGAGGCCTGGACCTCCATTGGTTCGGGATCCTGATCGAGATCCGCTTCTGGTGACGAGCAAGGATCCTCGTCCTCCTCTTCGTCCTCTCTTTCCGTAATGTCCTCTTCCTCGTCGTGGATCCTCGAGATAACTTCCTGAGTTTTTGTTCCTCCGGCGGACACACCGCCACCACCTCCCGCACCAGGGCCACCACCGCCGCCAGCTCCAGCACCTGTACCAGGACCGGCACCGCCACCTCCGCCGCCACCTCCTCCGCCTCCACTTCCGCCACCTCCGCCACCTCCTCCTCCTCCTCCTCCACCGCCACCACCACCTATCCCACCCCCCGAATCGCCACTGTGCTGATTCCCCGGGTGATGACGCCGCGACTCCGGCGGACTCTGGCTCGGCTGTTGCTGCGGATGATGACGGTGATGATGATGATGATGAAGATGATGCTGCTGATCCAGGCCAAACTGGTGGTGGTGCTCCGACTGGGCTTGCGTCGTTTGGGCGCGCAGGTCCAGGGCCGCCGTAGCGTCCGAAATCTTGAGGCCTTCGCGAGAAGCCCGGGCTACCCCCTTGCGGCGCAGCTTGCCCGCTTTTTCGCACCTCTTCCGGTAAGCAGCTCGACGGCTGGCACAGCACCTCCGCGCTTGCCGTTACTCTCGTCTACTTCCGGTCTCCTTTGGCTTTCTCCTTCTCCTCCTTATTCTTATACCGTTCGACTCCTCTCCCTTTCTCGCTTCCTTCTCCCTCCTCTTCTTCCTCTTCACCGCCTCCTTCTCCTTCTCCGCCTCCGCCTCCTTCTACTCCTGAACTTCCGATTATGACTCTTCTTCGTCTGACACCGCTCTCCAGTCACACTTCCTCCCAACTTCCTCCGATGATCCTCCTCGTACCAGTGTCCTTCAGCCGCGAGATCAGCCCTCGCCTATCGCGATACTCGGCCTCGTGCACGTTGCCGAGTAGCGACCACCGCGAGGACCGCGAGACGTCACTTAGGACTACTCGACGGCACCACCACTGAGAAGTCGTGCGGAATCACGATCATGAAAACTCTTTTTACTCTATTAATCGCTCGTCCAGATGATTATCCTCTTGATTAGACGATGCTACTCCTCTTACAGATCTTCCTACTGCTTAGCTGCTGCTGCTGTTCACTCTGCCTCTATTTTCTTATCACGGCTTGCACCAATCGGAGAATCACTTTATTTCGGTGGTTTCTTCCTTTTCTCAAAATTGGTGCAAAACTCCTGTTAAGAATTAGTCGATGTCCTTGACTTTGGTCAGCTTCCAATTAATATTTTCAGCTCTCCCTTTCTCTTCCGTATCTAAGTATGTGTGTACGTGTGTGTGTGTGTATGTTGTATTAATGGGTGTTGCGCGCGCGAGAGTACGTTTTGTCCTCGTTATCCGAAGACAGGCTATTTCTTCTATCTACTTAAAGTCTAGCATACACTTAAGTTCAGGTTAATTCAGGATTGCCCAGCCCGGACGGTGTGAACGAGATGGAGCCTCGAGGACAGACGACAGGACGCCTTTCCTGGTCTCCTGTTTCAAGGGATTCTATGCAATGCTCCACGGCCCTGGTTTTATCCCGTAGTGCCGCTGAGTAAACGAATGTACCCTTATTCGGAGTGGATCCGTCAAAATTCGTCCCGTTAACTTCTTCTTCTTCTCTTTTTTTTTATTTGCCCTGAGTAGCCCCGTTTGTGATTGTGTGTGCGTGTGTGTGTATTACGCACGTACGTGTAACGCCTTTTTTGTGCTCTCGCAAATTCCTCGAGATTCGATTGGCTGCTGGCTTTACGTACGATGCGCAGTGCGTGTTATTATTCTTTTAAACGGGACGAATGACACGTTTTTCCTCCTTATAGGGTGAATAAATTCGCTTTTTCGTATTTATTCTTTTTGGATATCCCTTGACAATTTTTTTTAATTTCAGATTATTTTCTTTTTTTGCTTTCTTGTTTGGAGATTCCGAATCCTTTGTTCGTCTGTGTCCGTCGATTGCTCCTCCTCGAAAAAAATGCGACTCTACGTTTATCTTTTAACGATTATCGGTTATCGATTACCGTGTCGTACCGATCGTCGATGGTAGTAGTTGCTTCTTATTATCGTTTAGTAGGTTTAATTAATATTGCACTTAGGTACACTCGTTTTTTGAACACACTGAAATATATGTATGGCGGGGTTTCGATCTGAACTCTGTCAATCGCTTTAGCTTTCTTTATTCCTTTCTTTCTGTTTCTCCCTCTCTATTCCTTTCTCTCTCTTTCTCTCTGCCCTTTGCTTTTCCTTCAGAATTTCTAAACCCACTTCTTCGAATACTTTTTTCTTTCCGATCTCTCTCTCTCTCTCTCTCTCTCTCTATCTGTTCGCGTTCTTTTTACGATTTTCTTCTTATTATTCTTTCTCTCTTCGATGTTTTACTTCCGGGATGTTGACACTGCTTTCTCCTTTCACCTTCCCCGCTACTTTACTCCTTTTCTTCTGCTTTCCTTATTCCTTGATCCTCTTCACTCTCGCTGTCGCTCTGCTTCCGCTCACTCTGCTTTCTCTGCTTCTTCTGCTTTCTCGTCGTATTCTGCTTCTTCCGCTTCGTCCAGTCTTCCTCTCCCGTGCGGGAATCTCTCGCTGCAACGCGTCTCCCGCTCGAAGCTATAAAAATCACCAGAACAAAAATACTTTTTTTATTGATAACATCAAATTAAATTGATCGAACGATAATTAATGACAGACAAAGTCGCAATTTCACGTGGGCGACAAATTAAGCTCAAAGCACTATGAGACATATACTGAACGTCGACAACATAACTGAAAACTCAACATGAAAAAAAATATGAATATACAAATGCAGTAATTTTATAGCCATTAAAATATAACATTGATGAACGAAAAAAAAAGTGAGTACAATTTTATAAATTGCATTTTCAAATTTAAAGGGCACTTCTCCAATTCTGCAGAGAGTTCAAGAGTTACGGCTTAACAGAGTTAATGGAAAATAAATGAAGAATATTTTTATGGGATACGAATGGGCTGCCTGTCAAGGATTAAAAGATACGTCACGGAATCCAGTGCATTTACGATGGCGTGCATTCGTCGGTCCTTCTCTTTTTCTTTTTTTGTTTTTCTTTTTACTTGCGAACGGCACCCTCACGAAAACCAGTCGTGGTAGAGAAACGAGGGATGATTCCCGAAACGGAGGGGTTGTGTCAGATACTTGACGGGATGCGCTATAGGTTAAGGGCAGAAAAAACTTTTGTCATTATAATGACGGCAACCACGACCACCCTTGAGACTTGACCTCGACAACCGCGGGAAATGAAATTGTCGATTTTTATAAAACGAATTTAAGAAATTGATAAAGTAGCTAAACTAACGATGGTGCTGCACTTTTTATTTTTATTGAAAAACGAACACTCGCGGCACGGGGGATGATCGCGAAACTTCAGGTGGCAATCGCTGTTATCGGAAAATTGGGATGTTCACACAGAAATTCTGATGAAAAATACGTAAATTTAAAAAGGTACACGTTTTCTTTCACGCTTAGTTGTTACTTTTAAGCAACAAAATTTACACGAGTCGTTAACGATTTTTAACTCTTTTTTACTTTTGATTTAAAAGAACAGTTTCTTTTGGAAGACTGCACGAATATTCTTCCATAGAATTTTACTTTGCATTTCGTAGATTTTCGAGCACGTATCACGTTACGCGTTCACCAATAGGCGAGCGTCGCTTGCCGTCGCGACGCATCCGTCACAATACCAAACAAAAGTGTAGAAATAACTAAAAATAATGTCTAACCTGAAAACTTTCGTCAACGAATTTCCACTTTGAATCGCAAAGTATATCGTGACATGAGGATTGCGAAGATGACCAAACAGATCAGAAAAAGAAAGGATAAATAAATAATTAAAAAGAAACAAACATAACATGCTAACGTACATATTTTATTGGGTCTTCGGACTAGTCGGCAAATCATAATAACTCGTGCACTTTCTTTCTCTTTCTCCTTCTCACTCTCTTCCTCGTTACTTCCCTACGTCACCCCGTCTCCTCGCCGCTTTGATAACTTCTTCTTCTTGAGAAATGTCAGAGGGAGAACAAAGAGAGCGGAAGAGAGATAAGAGAAAAAAGAAATAACTACGAAAAATAAACATAGTAAGTCTATGGCACCTTGAAGAATACAAAAAAAATACACAAAACACATAAAAACGCACGCACAAAATGATACAATAGAAGCACACGTACACAACACGTTATCCTGCCGCGTTACGGAATTACATATGAGAAAGAAAAAGAAAAAAATGTATTTAAAAGAAAACGAAACACCAAAATATTTTGTCACATGTGCGAAGCATTTTCATCGCGAATTGCTCAGTCGCTTCTGCCGTGATCGTCCTGGGACAGCATAATCGTACAAGGATTCGATGATCCTGTATTTAAATATTTCACAAATCACGACGATACCGCATTAAGAGATATTCCAGCCGCCGCAGGATCGCACCGCGAGTTTCCTCAGGATCTGATTAATCTCGTATTGAAATTCTTGATAATTAATTCATCGTCCTTTTCACTTCTGCAGGACCCACGGAACACGCAGATAGCCAGGACCTTGTCGCGTGTTCTCCACTCGCGGTACGACTCAGCGGACAGCGTGATAAAAATAGTATTAAATATCACAATCCTTTCGAGCACGCACGTATCCTTGTGAAATAGGTTATCTTTAAATGAAGCACAAATCCTTTCACGGGAACACTTAACCTGAAGTAATATCAGGAGTACGAATTGATCCTTGCCGATCTCGAGGAAATGTAATAAAAATTAAGGGGACGTAACAGGCCTTGTAAAAGACGTAGGAAGATCGTGCACGCGTGATGTAAGATTTGTCAAATTTATGTAAAATCATGGAAACATCAATCGTGTATTTGACGTGATTGCGAACGAGAGGAAGGAAAATGAAAAAGAGGAAGTGGAAGATTTCTTTGGTAGATTATCACGGGATAACGTTGTCATACACACTGATTGCAAGTCACATGTACACGCACGTTTCCCTCTCTCTGCCCACATAGAGTTATGTATATATGCACAGGTATATACATACATATATCCCACGAGAGAGACATATATAGAGACATATGTGGATACAGGTAGTACAGGTGGATATCTTTCCTGTCCTCGTCGACAGTCTCTCTCTGCGAATCTGACAATGAGAGACGTCCAAGCTCGAGACCGGCAAAGTCAAAGATCCTTCATAGAGAATAAAGACGGCTACGACGCCTCCTGTCCAGGAACGATCACGAAGTTGCCGCGGTTAGATCTTAATAAATATCCCTTTGGAAAAGTTCACAAAACTCGCGACTTCAACGTTGACGGTTAACGTAATGAAACGTAACGATGAAGATACGTAACGAACTCTTACTGTCGCAACCGAAACCGTAAGAAAGCGCAATCTCGATGCTCGTGGAATACAACCACCGACTGTCAAGTGTAATCGTGTTGTTGTTGTTCCTGTCGTGCGAGCGATGATAAAGTTGTAGCGGAGGAACTGTCAAGTCGTAGAAACACGTTTCAAACTTGTTTTCTTGACAATGTTGTAGTAGTGTTTTAAATTCTTGTTATTGTTTTTGTTGACGTTGATGACATTCTCCTAGTGTGCTGGTATTAGTTGTTGTTGTTGTTGTTGTAGCAGTGTTAACCGTTGTTATTGTTCTTGTCTTAGTGATCGTCGTTGTCGTCGTCGTGACAGTAGTCGCCGTCTTGTACGATGTAAGACGCGAGTAAGGCGACTAGGATGTGTTTTTCCGTGGAAAAAGGACGTTCCCTTCCGCGTTCGAGTCCTTGACGGAGGAGGAACCGAACTGACTGAGGTCTGCGGCTCGCGAGAAATGCTAAGTCGTTCTCCGTGGCCGGTGGTGGCGCGCGTCTCAGACCGCGTGCGTCTGACTAAAAGCCACCCCCCGTGCCTTAAAGAACGCGCCGGGTAGGGGCGTTGTCTTAGGTGGTGCGCGGCTGCCGAAATTCTGCCCAACGTCGAAGGTCCTTGGGATGATTTTCGCGGAGTCACGAAGGTCCGCGTGATGTTGGAAGGACCTGGTGGGCACCGTTGGTGTCCGATGTACATTTCGCGAAGGTGTCGAGTCCTCTTCGTATGAAAATTCTGACCTCCGAGGACGAAAAACTGAGGACGCGCACGGACAGGAGTTTTCAGGCCACCCCTCTTTTCCTTTGCCCCCACCACAACTCCTGGCGCCCACCCCCCCTGCCTTCGACTGGGGTGGGGACTCCTCGACTGCCTACCAGCACGTAGTTAGGGGAACGTCTAAGGGGTGAGAAAGAGTGGGGCGAGCCCAGTCGAAGGAGGGTTGTAAGAACCGGAGGAATATTCTCTTTTCTCCTCTGGCTACATTCTCCCTTAGGTACGTACTACCCTTAACGTATAAACCCCACTACCAACCACTACCACCACCACTGTTGCTGCTACCCCACTGACGTTGGACTTGGAGACTCCACTAACACTGGTCAGCGGACGTCTATGAAATCCTCCCACCTTATTCCTTACCCCTTCTCAATCGCTTCCACCTTCTCCTCTCCTTTCGCAACCCCTTATTTCTCAGATACCACTACCCTCAACCACCAACGCCAACACAACCCTGTCAATTTTCTACTGTTCTCCTTATCGGACATTTCTTTCTCATGCGTTTATTTACATGGGCACGCGCGCGTCCTTGAAATCCTTGAGTGGACTGCTCGGTCGCGCGATTTTAACCCCTCGACACAACCCTTGCGCAATGACACAACCCTCTCGCGTTTACCTCGACTTATCTTTTGTATTCCCAGACGGGACACTTACTACCATTTCTCTCTCTTTCTCTTACCCCTCCTTTACTTACTTGCAGAATCTTTTCTTAGATTTCAAGGACATAGGTCCTTGCGTTGTGCGTTAAAGGATTTTTAAAAATAGAAATTACGATTTCTATCACCACCCCCGGGTACCGTGTGTACCAGGCGAACCGGTAAGTACGACTGGCTGAAAAATATCAAGGGGGGGCCCTGGTCTCTATATGCCATAAGGGGGTGTAGACAGGAGGCACATAAAAAGAGGGGACCCTACGTAAAAATGGCCCCTGTGCCCCGTATGGCAACACATGCGTGACTAAGTGGGGGAGTTACGCACACTCATTCTTTTTCATTCTGCTATTTGATACTATTCCACCGAATCACACGACAATGTTGAAGTT
The DNA here is from genome assembly GCA_030142225.1 of Pachycephus smyrnensis. Classification (NCBI taxonomy): domain Eukaryota; kingdom Metazoa; phylum Arthropoda; class Insecta; order Hymenoptera; family Cephidae; genus Pachycephus; species Pachycephus smyrnensis. Next base: position 329,002 of record JARQST010000464.1, on the reverse strand, counting down.
CTCACTGACACATCAGTAAACATGATTAGTAATCGATAGGTGATTTGGGATCTAACATAAGATGAATCAACTCCGTGAAGATTTTGAAATTTATATTGCCAAGCAAAATTTGATACTCTTATTAAATCCAAAATATTACTACTATTTAGAACGACATAATGGAAACAGTCATGATAATCTAATGAAAGCCATCAATTAATTGATACCAAATAAGCTCTGTGCAACCCTAAAAAATATTAGAAAAATTGTGTATTAAAGGGATGAAAAAAACGAAGTCTAAAAAGTACTGGTCACATCCTCATCTTAGGTAAGCCCACTTTTTCAGAAGGAGGGATAGCTCTCGGGGGATATCTCTCACCCTCTGATCAAGGGTGCTGTATTTCTAATGTGCCAGTCCATCCCCACCACCGAGATCAAGGCATTCTCCCTACCCTTACGCGAGAGCATCTCATCGTTCTAGTGTTCTCGACTCTCTTCACTCATTACTGTCTCGCTCTCACCCTCTAAATGCCATTTCACCCTCTCTTTTTCCCTCCATCTATCTATCTCGATTCTACACCCTCACGTAGTGGAGAATCCTCTCTAGAACACCACGCTCCATAACCACCCCCTGCCCCCATTTATCCCATCTTCCCCCTCCTCACGCTCACCATTTCTCTCCAGGACCTTAGATTCAACCCATCTTTCTCTCTTGGCCATTCTCACCCCTCCCTCTATCACGGGTCTCCCCACCTCCGCGCGGAACTCCTCCCGGCAGCAACCCCCGGCTCGTTCGGCTCGTTTGTTTTTTTCGCTCTTCTTTTTTTCCACGTGTCCGCCACGTGTGTGCACCGGCCCTGGTGGGGGTAGACTCCCTTGCACAGAGCACTCTACTATTCACCCCCGAGAGAGCTCCTCTTGCCTGTCTCTACTCCAACAACCCCTCCTACACTTTTTCATCGTTATGGCCATCGCGCTACGCGATCCACCCCGTCTCTTCAAACCCACCCCTTGAGGGAAACTCTCGGACTGGCAGTGACTGGAAGACACCGAGATGGCACAACGAGGGTTGACTGGTGGTGAGGAAAAATAAATTGACCAATCAACCACTTCCTGACTGTCCACTTAGTTTCTACGTTTTCGTTGTACAGTCTCTCCTATATCTACACCTCTTCAGCATCCCTCATTTCGTAAGTGACTTGTCACCCTCTCTCTCTCGTTCACACTTTCGACTCCTCCCCCTCCCCTATACCTTGCCCAGCCGGGTCGTCCAGTCTTTAGCAGTTAATCGCGATGCGCAATACTTCCGGCCTGCCGCGGAATTTCACAATACTTGGTGGGGGATAAATAAGTACATAGGACGTATTGGGCAATTGAGGCCACTTTAAATTACAAATGAACGCTGTACTGCGCGCTGCTGCAGGAAAACAGGTGAGAATCGGGCAACGTTTCGAAATGGGTGGGTGGCTCAACTTACTTACTTTACTCGGCTGGCTGCCCGACTGCTTTCAGATCCCAATCCCGATCCCGATTCCCCCGATTCCCCCGAATCGCCCGATCCCGATCGGCAGCTGGACTCCACCCCGGCCCTTCAACGGACTTCGTAACGTTTAACGCGCCTCCAAGCATTACCCTTATGTGCCTACGTACGTATGTACCTAAGTTAGTGAGGGTTTCGTAACAGAACCCGCTGCGCGTACACGTACCCTCGAAATACCGCGGCTAGATTCACTTCCAGATAACACCATTGCGTAGGAAGACATTTGTCTTATGGGGGCCTCACAGGCATTTTTCTCTTTGTCGAATATATAGCTGTCCTTTGGTACCGTTCCTTTTTTTGCCTCGTTCGATTTTTTTTGTTTCTTTATCGACGATTGAATATAGGATTTTTATAATTTTGAGATTAATTTTAATTATGGTGTTAGTGCTGATAGACAATTTTTTTTAGTATGACTCATTTGTGGAATTTACATTGTGAACATTATCTTTTTGGAATATATGAACAGTGAAATTCGACTCGTGATCTTTTTTGGATGTGTTTTGGAATTATCAAGTTGGATATTAATAAATTTTTGGGAATTGGTATCGCTATAAGAGACGCGGATACGTTTCTTTTCTCGCTGATCATGTGAAGTCGCCTCGTCGTCGTATCAACCCCTGTGAAAAGTTGCCCCGAGCAGGGGTGACGCCTAGCGGCACAATACAGAAACATTGAAAGAACTAGCGAGAAAGGGTTGTGAGGTTTTTGTCTGGGCTAAGTTCCTTCGTGAAGCTAACCAAGGAAGCTACTATAACATCATCCCTTGGAGCGATGCTTCACCATCGAAAACATAACCTACAAAATTATTTCTGACATCAAAATTTCGGACTTCCAATACTACAAAATATAAAATCTATCGCGAAGTCCTGAATACCTTTTATCATAAATAAAAAAAAATGCCTGATCGAATCACGACTAACCGGAAAAGGAAGAATAAGAGTGCAAGAAAAATGTCCCGTTAGTCGAGGCGCTGAAACGTTCGAATTAAGAATTATAACGGATAGTAGGACGAAATGAGCGTAGCGTCCGGCTTATTACGCAATGAAAGAAACAAATGAAGCTTAATAGAAAAACTGCCTGCGCTAGAAAAACCGTCGTACTTGGTACAGCTATAACAGAAAGTGCGCATAGAAATTGCCATAACAAAGCGCGTATATTTCCAATGCCTTCTAAGTATATTTATGTGCAATCCCGACGGTTCAGAACTGTCGACAACTCAAACCGCCATTTTCTCAATTGGCTTTTAATCTTTCACAGAATGTAAAATGATTACGTGAAGCTCGTTCGAGTCATCGATATATCGATTGTGCCAATGACGGTACGAATGATAAACGCAGATAGTAGCTGAAGCGCAACACAGTGAAATGCATTATAGCTCCGTCGCGACGGCACGACAACGTCTAACGATTTCATGAGGCTTAAGACGTCATTTGACTTTCCTACTGACTCAAGATTTGATGATTGTTTTGTAGAATTATTGTGATCGACCGAAAACTTTTGATTTTCTTTCTCAATTCATTTGGAGATTATCTTATCACTCTGATCGACGTTGCATCCAAGTGCAGCGAATTGCACTCTTTCCCGACTGTACGACCGCGTCAACGTGGCTGTGTCAATAAGAGCCAATCTAAGTACATATGCACACACAGATGCAATGCAGACTCTGGCGTGATGCAATGCCCGCGTGCTTGCAGTTTCGACATTCTCTTTGCCGGGCAAAGACAAAGTGGGAATGAGTGCAACGCGCGTCGAGTAAATGATGCACTTTTATTAGACTTTATTGGGAATACTGAATCGTAGATCATTATTTTTTTTTGCAAAATTGTTTTCGCGTGTTCTATATATCATAGATATGGAAACGATGAAAAACGATTTTTGTTTATTGTTTTCAGGGAATTGGAAAACTATTAGGGTATCGATAGAAAGGAAAGATAAAAAAAATGGCTGACTCTGGAAGAGTATCGTAAAACGCCATTTTTTTCTCCCACAGCCATGAGAGTACAGCTGGAGATAAGATAAGCGTACCATTTGACGTATCCAGGATCAAGGTGACCAAGATAACGTTCTTGAGTAGCTTTCTTATGAAAAAGAATATTTCCACTCGTCGGTATCGGTAAAACAAGCAAATAAAGAAAAAAAAATGGCGAAATAAGTGATACTTGAGAAAGACAGTTGGGAGTTAAAAATTGAAAATTTTGATCTTATAAGTATTTGGATATAAATTGATTTTCTTTGTCATCTAATGATTTATAATGTTTCTGCTTGTTAAATTTAAATTTGATAAGAACGCATTCCCGGGTAAATTAGCATTTCCATCGAGCGGGTGTTGCGACGGATATTTTTTTGCAGTTGGGTAATTTTACAAAATCATTGACGTTAGGTCATCAAGCGTTGGAGAGACTCGACCGTTTCGAGTGGTTGTGGTTCCGGCAGCAGGCAAGCCTCCCATTGGCTTGCCATTGGTCGGTTTGGGGGTGGCTCGCTGCAGTCATCGATTCACGCAGTCATTGGCTGACTCGAGCTCGGCCGCCATTTTGAATGACTCCGCGATCAATACACGAGGTGCAGAAAAAATGCCGCTAGCCCCGACGCCCGGACATAGAAGGGGCTGTGTTCCGTAGGGGTGGAAGTCATCGAAAAAATTTTCGATCTCGCTATTCCTCCACTACACACGCCATCCCCTATAGCCGAACCCTCCGCAGACCTCCACACCTCACTACAACCCCTAAACAACCCCTCTTCAACCCTCTACCCTCTTCCGTCTCATATTGTATACACGTATACGGTAGCGCGCGCACTGGCAAATACTCCAATCCCGATTGCAAAATAGGAAATTCGAATTGACCCTCCTGCACCCCCTCGAACCCTTCAAACCCCCACACTACTGAACCTCCGGGAGCAACGCTCGCACCATCATTCTCACGAAATGCCAATGATTTCGTTCAGGTTTTACTGCCGTTATCCATTCCGGCCATACCAAATACCAGAATCCGTTCGATAAACGAGCATTGCACGGAGGGTTGGATAATAAAGAGTCGTATGAATATGTGAAAGCCATATATGAGGTTATAGTAAACGTAATGATAATTTTCAAAATTTCCAATAATTTCATGATAGGTATGTGGAATATATTGGGAAACGGTTTTTTGGCATAAATAGCTGTGCTTACTGTTTTAATGGATTATGATGAGCACGTAATGCCCTTAGTACAGCGTAAGGGTGTTTAGTGGATGATTCCTAATTTTTTTTGTGAGTAAAACGTGAATCAAGTTTCGTCATGCGGAAGCGTATATTACATGCGAACGTACTTGTAGTCCTTATATGGAAAATACTTACATTTGGAACCGAACTAACTGAAATAAGGACATAAGGCTCTCTTGGTAGCAACGACTTTTAGATCACATTTTTAGATTATTATGAATTTTATCGTTTTTTTTCATTTTTTTCGGCTTTAAAATTTATCTTTAAAATCTAAAGTTCTCAAAACTTGTTAAAAATATACTTTAGTCATATCTTTACAATTTACTTCGTAGACGTTTCTAAATTGTTTCTTCTTTGTTCTTCCTTCTTAAATCCTCTCAATGTAGGTATTCTTCTAAGGCAATGGCTTTAATTTTGTTTCTTCTCTTTTTTTGATTTTCTTTTTTTAATTCTTTTCAGTATTTTTCATTTTCTTCTTCTCACACTTCTGCTTCTTTTTTGCTTCTTGTGGTAATTTCGAAATAAGATATGTTTGAAAAATTAAGATTAAAAAATGTTTGTCGATAAATGAAGATTAGTTGTTCAGACTTTTTTTTACAGACAGAAATCGCGTTTACGTATTTTTAAACGGCGAAATTAATTTTTCAATGAAATAACTATGACAACACATAACAACACAGTGCGACGCGTCTGAAAAATACAAGAAAAACAGGTGTCTCGTTAAAATCGAGTCGTAGCCCGTAGGTGTTGCGCGAGGCGTCGAGACGCGAAGCGAAGCGTCATTCACCCGATTTACGTATTACACCGTGATCAATTTATTAATTTATTTATTACGACGAAGAGGGATGAAATGAAATTATAAAGTATTTTACCATAACCTCACAAACCTAATCAGAAACTTTTTTAGAACCCAGCAGCTACCAGTTCCGATACACTAAAAACGTCTAGAATATTTTAACAATAAATTTTGAAAAATTCAAACAAAAAGCCTAACAACCTACAGAATATTGGAAGTGCAGTCAGTGACAAAATGATCATTAACCAAGAAATCAATGCAACCCCATGAGTATTCGATAAAAAGGTCCTTTGTAGTTTCTAAACAATTCAAACGTCCCGCCCGAAAAAGGAAAAAGCCGTAAGAAGGGAGTCACGTGATCATAGGAACGAATGAGCGTCTTTGGATTGCATCCCTCTCCCCAAACCTCTCTCCCACCCTAAATTCTCTCTCCCCTTCTGGAGAGTACAGCGCGTCGTCGCGGCGCTCCTTGCGTGGTAAGACGCGCTGCCACATCTCTCGTGCCGACGCCGCCGCTACCGCCGCTTTCGGACTTTTCTCCCCACGTGCTTCTCAACCACCACTACCATCATCTCGACGAGCTCCGGAAGCTCCTTCGCGGAAGGATCGAGGGAAAAGGATCAGTCGACGTCGAAGAACGAGCGGATCCTCATCTAGATCGCACATCGTCGCAGAAGAGCCCAAAGAAAATATCAACTGCAATCACTATCCTCCAACCCCTTCAAAAAGAAAGACATACCAACATCCCGAATACTTTCCAAAAACACCGAATCAGACAAAAAAAAGAACCAAAATCCATTACCCAAATGAACCCCTTACTACAGACCATCTCTAAGACCTTATACCATAACCCTATAATCATCTAGCAACTAATACTGCATAAGAACGAATTCCCTCTTCGTCTCCACTTGAACCCGCGACTCTTATGATTTTTACAACAACGCCCGCGTCTCCCGTCGCGTTATTTCATTACGATATCGCGATAATTCGTAACCTTTGATAGAGGCATTGCGAGCATCCCCGTGTCTGAGTAGCAACTGCGCCGTGGCCCCGTGCCGGGCACCCCCACCTCATCTCTCGGCACCTCGCCTCACCTAAACCAAACCGAACCGAAGCAACCCTCTCGGACGAGCGCGCCAACCGAGGCCCGACGCCCAAAGCTTCGTGCTGCGCTGTGCAGCACGCGGACTGTACGCGTTTAGCACGGTGCTGTTACGGGGGGGCTTCGGGGTTCGAGGGGGTTTCGCATTGCTGCACCCTGCCTACCCCTATCTCTCAGCCAGGCTACTCTCATCTATACGTTCCACTGGCATGGTACTAGGACCTGTGCCACTGACTGTACCGCACGGTTGGTGTGTTCACCGTCGAGCCGGTAGCAGCGATGATGTTGCTGCTGCCGGTAGAGGAGGTGGTGATGGTGGTGGTGTTGGTCTTGATGATGGTAGTGGTGTTGGTCTTGATGATGGTAGTGGTGGTGGCGGTGATGGTGGTAGTTGTGTTGCTCGTGGTGGTGCTGGTGGACTCTATCGTATTTCGAATCCTGGCACTGACCACAACCCACTCCATGCAACGCCACTCCACCTCGACGCTACGCTCGACTCCACGTCATACCCTGTCCGTACTCTCGTACCCTATTCCAACCCCTACGATTGGTCCTCTCCATGCTTGGATTCTTGATCAGGAATGCCGCGGCTAACGGTCAAGATATACGCATTTCTGGAATACACTGCGAGGCTTTACGTTTTACGTATATTCTCATTTTTATGGATGACTTTTTTGTTGGTATTTATACTAACTTTAGGGTTGTTTGAATTAGTTGACTGTGGAACTAGCGTATGTTGAAATAATAATGTCGACGGTTCTATCAATGATTTTTATACTTCCTACCTTCCTATCTTTACTACCCTTTAGAAATGATATATGGACCATTTACCTGTTCATTTTCAAAATACTAATCGTATGTAATCCAAAACGACAACATACTATTGTACTAATATGATATTGAGGATCGTAAGAAAAAACCTTAAGAATGTGTCTGCATGTAGTGCGTATATTTATAAAGCACGTATACCTCCTCAGGATCAGAACAGCCCTAAATATCCAAGCGGGCCCTATTATTCAAGACATACCACGTGGACCACCATTGGCATTGATGCCAAGGGTAGGTTTTCAATCGAGATAGCCTTGAAATGGTCAAGAGTAGCGAGTCGCATAGACGATGAATTTTCATGAATGTATAGAAGGAGTCGCGAGGGGGTTGCTAGATGCGTAAGGACTACATCAACGGTCCTGGGCCTGGGAATCGAAGGGAAGCGTCTTGGGGTTCTTTCAATCCCTCAGCCGGTTTCGTATAAGGGTGGAGACGGTTGGTACCTAAGGTCGCGGCGAGGTAGGTAGGTAAGACAAAAGGGCGCACGCACTTTCCCTTCTCTTACGTTCACTCTTAACTCTATTTCTTTGAGTCCGGATGAGAGACAATGTAAGTGAAAGAGAGACAAAAAGAGAGAGAGAGAGAGAGAGAGAGAGAGAGAGAGAGAGAGAGAGAGAGAGAGGGAGGGAGGGAGAGGGGGGAGAGGGGAGAGGGAGAAGGGTGAGACAGTTAGTACTGAATTCTTTCTTTTTTTTATCTGCGGTTCCTACGGTAATTGTATCGATTGTCTTAGGGCGTCGCTGTCCCGCCACCCGACCGTTAGGTACGTCCCTTGAATACGAGCCCTGCACCCTTTGTTATTGCCGATCAAAAATAAAAATTCCTAACCGGATAAAACGTTTGACCTGGATTTTTTGTTCCGGCCAAACAATGCCCGGCGTCGACATTTGCATACGCGACCAACACGTCAGCCAAGGCCACTTCTGGCCCATCCTGAAATCCTTATGTCGGCCAGTAATGAAAAGGGATCCAATATGGATATACTTGTAAAATATATGGATGTGGCATGAGAAATCCAAATAATGTAAAAATATATGTATAGATATATACAAATATGATAGTAGAAATATTATTATTGTACATATTATAGGTTAGCGATATCAGCCCTGCTGGTCGGTCAGGGGTTGACCATTGGATGATCCTAGAAGGGCGTAAAACAATGGCGAACCTTTTTTTGTGATGGCAGCTGCCAGCCGATGATCGTTATTCCAATCCCGGCCCTAGTGGACACGTGGGGACTCTTTTCGCATTTGGTAACGTGTTGTCCTGCAGACCCTTTGCCCTTTACCTAGCCACCCTTTTCTATGGCTACGCCCTGGCCACCCTTGGTCACCCTTATAGGTACTATGGGCCTAGTAGATACATACCTAGCGACTAGCTACCGTTGTGGATGAAGGTTGAGAAATGGCGGGTCTTTCGATCGAGTTAGAATTTTCGAAGGGACAACATCGGGCTCTCTTATATAGCGTCGCGACGCCCTCTTGGCTAGTCGCCTAATGATCGGTCCTCCATTCCTGGGGGTGTAGGTAATTAGTAAAAACAAAGGAGTGAGATCCTCGCGAGGACTTCGAAGGAATCATAAAATGGCCGACGAGAGAGAGGTCTGGAGCAATGGAAGGTAAGAGAAAGGTTTGGTCGAAGCGAGGAGGATAAAATCTAAATGAGAAAATAATCCCCATTCTTAAAGGAGCGAGCGGTCGCTGATGGCGAAATTTCGTGAAAGACATCGCCGACCTCACAGGACAACGAAATCATCTTCGGCCCTGAAGATCTTGAAAAATATTTCGATTCTACATATATAGGTATACAAAGTTATTCCAAAACTGACGCACACGGCGTATCGATTCCCACGGTTAAAGTATAAGCGACTACGCTGCTGGCTACTACTGATTATTCTTAGGAAACTTTCTTATACTTTCTTTCATCGCCGCCGCACGGCGAGCGCTAATCAAATGATAACAAAAAACGCTCGGCCGACCGCGGAAACTTGGCCAAAACTTATTTTTCATCGCAATTTACGGCCGATTCATCCGTGAACCATCTCTGGACTCTTTCCTTTTGATATTCCTGAGAAGTGCCAGCACGTGGCCCCTTCCGTTCGTTCCCTTACACTTTTTCACCCCGGTAACCCTTTCTTTCGGTATCTCTTTTTTTTAATTTTGATCATATCTTTTTTTTGCTTCCCTCAACTTCCGCCTTATGATTTCTTGCGAGTCTTTCTCCGATTCAGATTTGTGGGTTCGACACGGTGATCTCGTGATCATGCAAGGTTACGTAATTTCATAGGGTAGTTTCCTCATTAAGGTGCCATATGTCTGCTTTATGGACATCTTTCGATTGCCGAGGTCACGGCATATGCGCGTCTTCTGACACAGCTGTGCACTATTATGGTTATCGATACCATGCATACCTATATATGATCCTACGATCTGGGATTTTTCTTTTTTCTTTTCTTTTTTTTTCTTTATTAATTCATTATTCCCGAAAAACCTCATTCTTCATTGTCATGATGCCAGTGGATCCACGTGACCCAAGCTTACCGTCCGGCCGCGCGAGTCTGCTGCCGTAATAATTCATGGGACCGCGTAAACCGTCGCGAAGTTGGAAGCGGGCTTATCGCATCCCACAATGAAATCTTCCGCGGTAAGAAAGTCTTAAAAGTGCAAAAGTACGGGGTTTTCGGAAGGTTCTGCGTTGAAGGGCGTAGGTTGAGCGGGATGTTTGGTAAGGGTAGACAAAAGAACTGTGAGATTTAGGAGGATAATAAATTGAGCGTTCGCATACACACTGGCGAAAGTTAAACGTGATGCTTTATTATTTTTCTTTTTTTTTTCGACAAATTTTTTTACCTTAAGTTCAAAAATCAATCTCGATGCCGAACAATCTTACGAAAATATCATTGAGAGGAGGTCAAAGGGTGAGGGTTCCGTGCAAGTCCATTTTTAATTGAAAGCAAAGTCTGTATTTTTAATTAAGAAAATATAAGATCGACCCGGCCATCCATCCATCCATCTATCGAGAACTGGCTGCCACCTCGGAGCCTCCTCAAACAGTTTTATAATTGATTTCATTTTCATTTATTTTAGCTCGACTCTTCTCCCTCTCTCTCTCTCTCTCTCTCTCTCTCTCTCTTTCTCTCTCTCTCTCTCTCTCTCTCTCTCTCTCTCTCTCTCTCTCTCTCTCTCGCGCCTACCTTTACTCTAGGCCCACTCTCCCTCCCTTACTCTCTGTCTTTCTCACACGCCTCTCAAAGCTTCCAAACGGCTCTGGCAAGACACTGGCGTCGTTCGTCCCCACGCCGCAATCAATTTAATGTTTTAATTAAGAGAGTATCCGTGAAAAATTAGAATTTAATCGGATCGCACCTTCTCCCACTCACTACGACGATGCGATTCAGCGATTTTTACTGATACGCGTAACTGATCTCTTTCCTATTCTTTTTTTAACGCGAGAAAATTTGAATATCTATTCTCGTGTAATGATCTTCCTCACTTTAGTCTCTGCACTCGATATTGAACAGCCTCCCTACGTCCATTTTTACTCTCGGTTACCAATACTACGACTCTCTCTCATTATTTCGACTGGGCTTCTCTCATAGGCTCTTACGATCTTAAGCCGTTACGCAATATACATATATATACACACACACACAAATATATATGCATAGGTATAGTGACACCACTCGATAGACGAAATTTAGGCCAGGAGTTTAGAGCGTTGAGGTTAGGATTTTATGTACGTTGGCAAAATGGCCGGTTTTATTTCGCCGTATCCTCGAACCGATCCAAAAAATCCACCATTTTGAATGCTATTCCCGAGTCTTATGCAACGAATACGATGCATTTGGCCAGCTAAGTCCACGGCAGCTTAAACGCACGCGCAAAAATGTTTGTTTTAACGCCACTGCTTCGCCGTGTGCCTTGTGTGCTTGCATCGCCCTGCACGTTAACCGTCTGCGTACGTGTACCAGCTATTGCGCCGTACCAACCTTGAAATTATTTGGAATGTGAAAATTCGTAAAATTAGACTTTCCACTCTTCCGATATGCGCCATACTTGACGCACACTCGTACGAATTTCTTTGAAATCGACAACCTACGCATTTTCTCTTGATCATGGCGATACTCGTAGGATTTCGTTTGATGATTTATAATATATATATATATAAACTTGTAGAACGGATGTTTTGGGGACACTGCCGATTATGCAGCACTCACAACGGGAAGCTTAAATGTTTTTTTTTAAAAAAACTAAACCTTGGGACATCTAGCATTGGAATTCTAACCTAACCTAACCTAACCTAGCCATTTCTAAACTCATCACAGCTCCGGGTGTCTAGCATTAGAAAAATTTTGGAAAATTTAGTGTGAGAGTCGCTTTACGGTCCTCAAACCAGTCGTTATGTTGAAAATTTTTTGAGAACCGACCTCAAAGTATACAAATGTCCTCAAAGTAGTTAGTATATAACTCAAATTGTCCCCAAAATACCTGATTGATATATTTATATGTATATAGATATCCTTTACATGTTTAAACTTCTGGAATATTCTGGCAGATTAATAGATGCATATAACAACTTTTTTTATTATGCTGCATTTCATGTATCACGTGATCGCAGAATTGCGATATTAAAAAGAAAAATTGTACAGTATTTTAACTTATTGTTTACTGCTGGAATATTTATATTGTTTGGCTCGATATGTTCGACAATAAATAATTAATTGAAATCGTTAAATATTTTTGACAGTTGCACCTTTGTAAATAACAGTAAGGTATTTAAATAACGTAGTGGTATAGAAGCTCTGGTGCATTAACGAACCTTAAAAAGGAACGGCGTATGGGGGTTGCGGTATAAAATTTCAAAATTTTCCGATCTCAGGTTTCGGATAGCACCCCTTAGGATTGCAGGCTTACCGAACAGCCTAGCCTCCCATTCCCAACCTTCGCATTTATCACCCTCCATTTTTACGCCATCTTTTCCCAATCCCCTTCCCACGTGACAGGGCTCTTCGATTGTTTTGATCAATAACGCTGATTGTGGGGGGTGATTGCCGTCCATTTTTCCCTCTGCATACGGTCACGCTGAGTATTTTCAAAATAACCAGAAACACTTACAACCTCAACTAGCGCGAGGGCGGCAGCATTGATAAAGCCCTTAAATAATGCAATTTTGTAAAATCAGCGAAACGCAATCCCAAGCGGGAATAAAATGGCGTCCTGACGAAACATGAGAAAAATCTCAATGCTGTAATTCATGGGGCGATTTCTCTTTCACCGTCGTCTTCTTTTTCTTTTCTCTTCATTGGCAGACTCAATTTCCGATTGGTCTATTTCCGGAGTTCGAACGAATCCACTGCGAAACGATCAGTGTTACCAACATATACCCGGTGAATCGGTACGAAATTTAGTTTAACGTGTTTTAATATTTCGTAAATGAAAAGCGACTCGTGACGTTATCAACGTCCATATTTTAAAAGACACGATCCTAAGGATGCGCGTCGGCCAAATTGGGCGTCGTGAAATTCGCAAGCACGACTGTAAATTTCGATCGTAGCCGCAAATATTTTTTCTTCCACCCTCAGTAGCCACCCCTCGTTCCTTTCGCGGTCTCTGAAGTAATTATTTTTCTGGCCCCTTTCGAGTGCTTCGGCTCTTTTCCCCATTTTGCCCATCCCTCACCACCCACCCTCTTGCACCCCCGCCATTCTTCAGGGGGTGCGAGATTTTTAACGTCTCATTGTTTGAGAGATGCTTCCAAACCCCCTCTAGCATCCAGAGCCACCCTTACACCTCCATCCTTCGACCATCCCTTTCGTCGAGGATCACCCTTAGGTCGTGGCATCCCTTCTCCCTCTTGTCCCCCAACCCCACCACCACCTACTACTCTTCTGTCTGCCCATCTCGTGCCACTCTTGGTGCGACCCTTCGGCGGCTTTTCCTTCCTCGGGAAATAAGAGGGTCGCAAAAATTCAACCCCTTACTTCAAACTCGCGAGGGCACTGCTGGCTAGCGCAAATAATACGAATGAAATAAAAGAAATTAGCGAAATTAAAGCTGGCCCTTTCAGAAGAGAGAAACGACGCCCCGAGGGAGATAAAGGGAATGCAAATAATTCGTAGCGAAATAGATAACGAGACGGGCATGCCGGTAATGAAATTTAATCAGATTTTGGAACGTGAGAGAGTACTTAAAAATTTTACACAAAATAAGTAAGGACCTATAGATTATTCGTGATTACTGTAGCATTTATGGATTTCAAGCGATGCCTACCGTGCGTCCATATATAATCCATCACGGGCGCATTTCCATGCGAAAGTTGAGACAATTTTTTTTAATTTCGGTTTTCATGCGGCACTAGAAAACCGATTGTAAATTGACACACACTGACACTCAATCGTAATATATATTTTCCGTTAATGTACTTATCGGTTTTCGCTGTTTTACTTTTAGCTATATCAATCAATCGGAATCGATCAATCAATCAACGCGAATTTCCCGTGTTTTCGCTTACGATCGCGACAACAATATCGAAACTGTCGAACGCGTGAGGTGAATTTAGCCCGTGACATCTTAGTTCGCCGCATGCCCGTCGAAAACTGACCTGCAGCTGTCCAGTTCAAAAAACGGCGAATAACCATCCAAAGGGATAATTTTGTAGAGAGGGGATCTGAAGGCCATCCAAATGGAGAACCAAAAGGGATGGACGTCTACCTAAAGGGGAGTCGGTCGAAAAATCTTTTCTCCCTCCGCTAAATTTTTTCATTTTTTTCAACCCCCCTTTGGGGGGGGGGGGTTGTTTAATGGGACTCACCGGATCTGCAATCCAGGTACAGAAGGGGATGGGACTTACCCGACGCCAAGGGGTTACTAGTAGTCTCTTATGATAATCATCCCTCTTGTACTTATATAGGGGTTTAACATGTACAATAGTACTTCTATATATATACATACGAATAGTAGCCGGAAACCGCATCGGTTTCCAGCGACTATCTTTCTGGGGTTGCGTTTTGAAAATCGCGAAATGTGAAACGACGCGCGGCGTCGTGCCCGTTTACGCACTATCGCGACGCCTATGCTTCCCGGCGTAATAACCAACAAACGCACCGCGACTAGGGCAAATATTACGATCCGCAACCGCTCGTTTGTTTGCCAATGCATAATGTCAAGTAAAGTGGAGACTATTTCACACGTGTATATTTGGTTATCGTACGTTGGATGTGTCGGTATTATTAGCAGGCGATTAGACGTCAATTCGTGGAATATGAAAATTTCGAAAGATTTTCGTCTTAACTCAGAAGATTATACGATATTGTATATTGTGTAAATTGTAAATAAGACCAAGTGGATGATTAGCTGAGGTTTCGTTGAATTTCAAATTTTTCTTGATAACGTATAAGCTTTATTTGATAGATAGTACTACTTTTTTTATTTACAATGCAGAGAGGGTCGAGTGTTTCTGGAAAATGAAATTTCGAAAGACCGATTATGTTACGACATATACAGTAATACACGGTACTATCATCACTTTATTATCATACGATTCAGTTACGTTCGATTATTATTTGAAACTATCAAGCATTACAACAATAATAGGAATATCCTAAGCGCGCAAATATTACCGACCTCTAATTATTTATAACTCATTCACCGTTTACTTCCTTTGCCGCGTTTTTTGTTCGTTGAAAAAAATAAAAAACTCACTGATCGCATTGCAGATGAAAATTTCACAAACAAGAACATTGTCTATGAGAAACAAATACTTCCGGCATTGTCGGAAGTATCAAGATATCACATCGTACACATAATATTACCAAGAACCACGAGATTGAATATACGTATACAACGATACCATAAATGACGTTATGAAAAGAAAAAAGAAAAATTGAAAATAATTATATCAAGCGGACATAAACACAGCAATAATATTATCAATCAGCGTATTCCAATGACACTGTCATCAGGAGGATGCGGTAGAGGAAGAGATAGAGGAAGCGTCGCCGAGAGTCCATATTTTTGCGACACAAGCGTATTCAGCGTTCTGCAAGCAAGGATTAATAGTTGTTAGATGCGCGGTAAATATATAAATCAGTTATCAACTAACCAAGTAATTAGTATAAGCCGTAGGCTATGATATCTAGGATATGTAGGTACAGATACTATTCCTTGTCCTTACCTGATCCTGTAAGGATATATCTCCAGAGGGCAGTCCTCCCGTGGGATAATCCTAGAATCCGTTAGCGTGCACTGTCTCCTCACTGGAAGCCGCGCTTAAGCGAAAACTCCTCGGAAGCTGTAAAGGGTCCATTGTGCTGTCCGACGGCGATGTCGGCGACTACGACGCCAACTACAACGATGACGGCAACGACGACGACGACGTGTACGTAGACTACGCGAAGTCCATAGAAAAACGTAGCGTCATGAATTTGTGAAAGAAAAAAAAAAGAGTGGCGTCCACCGGATGCCGTAGAAGGTTGCGAGAAGACTTCCTACGTATGAAGTTCCGTTTCGCCAATTAAAATTGTCCAATAAAAAAGTTCTTGAGGTGAGGTAAGGGTTGTCTTGAGATCAGAAGGCGCCAGCGCCACCTTGCGTCCTTATCACGCGACCTCATCGAACTTCTTTCTTATCTCCTTTCCCTGGGGAACTTCCGACTCTCCAGATCTCTTCTTCCTCGCCGTATAAATCCCTCTCTCTCTCTCTCTCTCTCCCTCCTGACTTAAGACTGTCCAATATGTATCTCTTCGAAACCGGTCACCCCCTCTATCACACTATCGCGCCCTCTCTCTACCTTCTATCCCTCCATCCCTCTATATCCATCCATATGTCTATGGTACTATCCATCTATCGGTTTCCTACCACGAGGTGTCTCTATAGTCCCACCTACCCTCTTTTCTCACCCAAACTCTCCCGACACATTAGTCAAGCAGATACGTAGATACGTAGGCGCACTCGGGAACGTAGCAACGCAGCAACATAACGTGCGCTCTAGTCCTTTGGTTTTGCCCTGTCCTCCCTGTCACTCTGTAGTACGTTATGCGCCTCCTCTATGCGTCCGTCGGTTAATCTCTCTATCGGCACGCGATATATATATCTATATACACATATCATACATATATATTTATATATATATATACACACTTCCGGTTTATAAGGATCCTTAATAACGACGGGGGGAAGGGAGCGCCGGTCCTGCGAAACCTCGGACGTACGGGACACGGCTCCCCGATATTTATGCGATTTATTGCGGCGCGACTTAGAAATGCATCTAATGCGGTGCACGCTGCATAGAATGCACCTTGGCGGGGAGGGCAAATTCGCGGTTGGGGCGCATGCGCAGCCTAGTGTATAATGTTTGAGCTGGCCACTACGTCACTCATTGGCGTGGAAATGCTTCTCTCGTGGAGTATCGTCGTTTACTCCCTCTGCAGCGCCTAACGTACAGTGGCCCTATACCGCGGCGTACGGTATCGTATTGGTGGTATAGTGCACTATACAGACGTTGGCCACTATATGCTTCTCTGTGCTTTTGCTATGTTAGCACGATGTCCTAGAGCGTAGCGCAATGGAGATCTAGTAGACTGTACTGTATGTTGGAGAGGAGCAGAGGAGAATCATTCGGTGATGCTGAGAGGGCCTGAGAGGGCGAGGAAATGATGGTGGTGGCCTCGAAGGTGGTGGTGCTGTAGCTGCCGCTGGAGGTGGCGGAGGCGGTTACCAAGGATGAGGCAGCGATGAAGATTGCACGGGAGAGAGTGAGAGGGAGACTACGAGAGAGAGAGAGAGAGAGAGAGAGGAGAAATATGGAGGAGGAGATACTATAGGGAAACGACGACGCGCTTCCTTCTTACGATACATTAGAGTGTCCCTCGCGCTGTACGACACTGCGCCATTTTTTAACCGACGATGAAAGTTAGTTGTATGAGATATTCTATTTTAAACTTTCGGCACGACGCGGAGAAACATAACCTCAACTACGTATAGTTATACACACACCCGCTCTGCCCTCTCGCGGAAAGATTATTGTAACCTTTTATTTGAATTTTCTGTGCGCTCCTTTAACCGGCACGTTTTTATTGGATTAAATTGCTTTTCTATTATTTTTATCTCGGAACTTTCATCTCGTTTGGATTTATCTGTAATCGTTTCGTAGCCCGTAGTAATTTGTTCGGTATATGCGTTCGCCACTTGAACTCATCCTGTACTTCATACTACATACTGTATGCTAGTTCATCTCTAACGCTTTTTTTTACCACGGGCTTCCGGGTCCCGCAGTGCCTTTTTCTCTTTTCCCTCTTCCGGAGCAATTTCTCTACTTTATTTTCCTCTATTTGCCAGTTTTTCCGGGACGGCCACCACGGCCCCTAGCGGCCAGCCGTCCAGCCGTGTTGGCGCAACAAGTAGCAGATTATAAAAATCACTCGACGGCCCGGGCATAGGGGGAAAAAAAAAGTCGTGCCAGAGTTAACGGGCGCCGCTGAGGGACCGGAGAGCCGAAGAGCGGTATGGAAAATGAGAGAGAATAGCGACGAGAGAGAAAGACAGAGAGAGAGAGAGAGAGAGAGAGAGAGAGAGAGAGAGAGAGAGAGAGAGAGAGAGAGAGAGAGAGAGAGAGAGAGAGGGAGAGAGAATTAGAGAAAGATGAACCATGTGGGATGTCGAAAGTTCCGAGAGAATACCCTGAATCTATACCTATGTAGGTACATCCATTTCTCTATCTACCTCTGATTCTCACCGGTCTCTCTCTCTCTTGCTCTCGTTCTATCTTTCTCTCTCGCTCTCTCTTTCTCTCTCGCTCCCTCTTTCTCTCTCGCTCCGTCTACCTGTGTGCATCTATGTAATAAGCTATGTGCCCAACTACATATCCACGTATGTACACTACCTATATGCATAGATAGCATACCTACGCGCGTGCGATTTACATTAAACGCTCTCGCTCCCTGTATATATCTCTGTATCTGTTTATTGTGATTCCAGGATGTGAAAACTCGCTAACCGCAGGAGAAAACTCCAAAATTATTCATATTACTGTATACGCTTTGTCCACCTGGCTCGAATCGTTGCAGGATTTTCACAGTGTCGCCAGTACGATTATGGCGCATAGTATCCGCGCCAGGAGATTTTCAGTGTATTTATGCGATACGCGGGAATAATATTTAGTCGTTTGCGTCTGCTCGTCATTTGTATGGGGAATTAACACTGGTGTTCTGTGAATGCACAGAGGGACGCATGGGTTACGCTGTATCAAATTCATTAAATTTTTTCCGGGACAAAGGATTTTTTCCCAATTTGATAACAGTTTTAGCGATTTTTTGTTGTTGGTTTCGCTGGACAATGCATTACCTTTGTATACGCTTTGAACGAGCAACGACCATTTTTTTCGTCTGAGTTTGTCGCTATTTTTTCGTTTGTTTATTGTAACATTTTTACTTGATACGTACTCTGCTTTTCGGTATTTCCCAACGCTTTTAACCCAACACTCAATATTATTGTTATTAACAACTTTTTATTTCAACTATTATGGATTGAATACTTTTCGATTTATGGAATCCATTCGCAGGGACATTCGAACGTGTTATGGCTATTATCGTTAATATTGGATTCACATAAATTCGGCTCTACTATAGTATAGAACCATTTCGGTATTTATTCAAAAACTGTAAAAATCACTCATTCGTATTTCGAGATTAATCGTATGAGTAAGTGATCGTTAGTATCGTCGGGACCCGGAAAAAGAAAATGCATCGCGGTTCGTTCGAGATTTTCTAGAACAACCTAAAAATACGTGCATGACCGCGAAATAAAATGGCAGCCGGGTGGGTAAAAAAGAGTCTAAAATTGGCAGGGCAGCTTTGGCAAAACATCGCGATGGCCGCTCGCGTTGCCGACTCTGGCCTAAACCTCTCTTCACTCCCATCTACCTTACCATCACTACTTCTCCTAGCTCTTTCTCGCCACTTTACTTGCTCTTTACTTCTCTCTTTCTCTTTCTCCCTCTCTTTTTCCATCCCCTCTCTCCGTTTCCCCTATCCGCAAACTCACACTTCCTCAAGTCTCTCATCACCCCAGATAGAGAAGCTCCGCTCGCGAGAAGAGAATTCGTGATTCCCGCGAAGCAAATTGGCTTCCGTAGCCGTGACGAAGCGACCAGAAGGCGGAGGAAGTTTTTGCCGATCGGTGAAGCTTCATTTTATTCGTGCATGGACCTTGCCACTAAAAGGCTGGCACGCTGGCACGAAAAGAGAGAGAAAGAGAGAGAGCGTCGAAGAGATGAACGACAGTGCGGGATCAAGAAGAATGCGAAAGAAGTAGCAAGAGGCGGAGAGAAAAAGGAGAGGAGTAGAAGAAGTAAAGAAATAGAGACAAAGTGTATGCAAGCAAGAGAGATGAAGATAAAGAGCGAAGAATAAGGCAGCGAGACGCTTAAAGAGGCCGAGTGGGAGAGACGGCCGGCCTTGATGAGAATAGCTCGTCGTACTGACCATACAGTAGAACGCAGCTGCGAAAAATCGTGCGGCTCCAAAGAAATCCGCTTTGCGTTAAACGCATTAGTCAGGACTGCATTCGCGTTGTTACGAGAAAAAAATAAAAAATGTCTCGATATAATAGATAATCGACGAGACGTATTCGACAGGGCAGGACATCGCGTGGAAGATCCAGAAAGGATGTGGACTCGTGATAGTCATAGCAGCGTAGCTTGATTGCTACGAGAAAGTGATTGGAATAGAGATCGATTAATAAAGCTCAGACACGAACCATAGCTTGGTCGGTAACTGAAGCACCGACAGCCACACTCAGCTGGCGCCTCCGTCTTGCCAGCAGATGCCAGCATCGAACCAACCTCAATTGGGTATTCGTGGTTTGTTTCTCGGCTAAAGAGATATAGTTTTACGTACTGACCAATCAAAATGGTCTCCAGAGGAATGGCTGGTACCTCATTGGTACAGAATACGTGACCGCTCACTGCTCTTTTAACGGTACGCCAAGACGGGTCCTCTAACCGGAAAGTATAGACAGTGAGCAATGGCACCGGTTCTGATAAAGTTATGCGACGTCCAGCCTTGTCGCTGAATTCCAACTCGCTTGGACGTCAAGAAGATTCGTCGATTTTCCAGCTACTTTTTGAATACATTCAGATATTTATGAACCACGTGACTTTCTGCCTGCTTGTACGTTACTTTGTAATGATGAGACGGCTATTGGCCATGTGAATGTATATTTATAGATTTGGTGAGTTTACGACACTACAATACGCCAGATAAACGGCTTTTGTATCTATCTCCGTATTTCCAACATAATCGAGCACGCTATTTGTGACGCCAATGGCACTCACCGATTCCCAGACAATAACTGGAAGGATCCTGTCATAAGAATGGCGATCGATGTAAAGGGAGCGGTTCGTACCCATTCTTTTTCTTTTTTCCTTTGTTATTAGTCTCTATCGCTTACTACCTGTCGGTTCTTCTTTTATCGATCGTTCTGATTGCTGAAGCGTGCAACGTTATCCTGAGTAACGAGGGACGGCCCTGGCCTGAATACATGGGGTCAGAAAAAAGCAAAAAAAAGCAAAGAGCGGCTCGTGTAGGAAAGAGAGTAAAAAACGTAACGATCAACCCCTATAGTGTATCATTATTGTAATTGAGCAGGTATGATGAGAAAAAATTATAGGGTGTCAAAACTCTGTGGTGTGGTTAGGGATGAATTTTTTCATCTTGTTTTTCTATGCCGTTGGGGGGTTCTTTTTTTGGGTGTCATCTAAGGGGTCGGGAACGTGCCCAGGGATTTTTATGGAGTAGCACCTGACGGGCTAAAGCTACCCCTGGGCGGATAGTTTTTCTTGTGGTTAACGAAGGGTGGATTCTGCCGCTCGGACACCCCTTCGCATACCACACCTTCGGCACAATTTACCATCTAAGTGTCACCCCTCTCCCCACTCTGCGGCCTATTTTACCCCACTTTCCTACCTTTTCCCCTATTTCGCCGAAGGCTGGCCACCCCCTCGACAGTCCTCCAGCCACCCCCGTCTACTCCTACTACTAGGCAGCTCAGCCACTCTTACCCCTGAAAAATAAGCCACTGGACACCTTAGGGCTCGTCCTTCTATCCTATTGGACAGCCTTACTTTCCTTCGGCTCGTCAGGTAAGCCATCCGAACCCACAAATCCTCCGATTCATTTTCTCTCATTCTCTCTCTCTATCGCTCTCATTTACTCTTTAAAATACACTTTCCAAACCACTCTCTACACTTTATCTTTCTACAATTTTACATGACGTAACAATACCATGGAGTAATGTTTATAAAAATTCGATATCACTCATGAAGTCTTTTGAAATTTTTACAAATCTTCCAATTATTCTGACAATGAACATGCATTCTTGCACTTTTTAATTATGTTGAAAAAATTCACCAAGTTGAAGACACGTAAATTTATCAATTTTCATAATGATCAATATATTTACCAGATACGTGTTTTTTTATATCAGTGAAACAATGAAAACAGTAGTCTATGAAAGAGTTGTGTTATCATTGGTGACACTAGTGATTATAAGATCACAAGACTGCATTCGATTATCAATTGTGAAAAGAAAGGATCGGTTAGCATGCAGTTTACACTTAAGAATTTTGATCACGCGTGCCGCAGGAAAACGTGCCGGAAAGCGTCTGTCCCGAAAATCGAAATGCAAATGTTCGGGTGGCCCCAGAAGGGCTCTTTAAATCTCTTGCACGTTTACCGCTCGGGACGCTTGTTTATTTTTTAATTAAAGTCTTCCTCGCTCAGGTTCTCCTGGCCAGGAGGATTAAAAAAGGTTCCCCGGGAGTTATTAAGCTAATAATGTGTCCCGTCCCGTTCTATCGTGTGGCTCTACGGCTATAAGAGGGAGAGCAAAAAAAGAAAGGAGACCGAAAAAAACCGGGCTAGGGGAAAAATCATTTAGCCACGCGTTCTTGTCTACCCTTTATTCTTCAGTCCCCAACGACTGTCAACATTACCTATTTATTGCACATTAAAAAAAATTCTTAAAAAACCAATACGCTTACTATGCACCCTCAGAAAAAAAACCTGTGCCCTACTAATCATAGAAAAAAAACGAAGGAAAGTACATGATATACGACATCTACTTTCAACCTATATCAATAATTCCTAGTGAAATGACATTTTTTAAATAAAAAAAAATATCCTGAAATTAAACTTCTCCTCAAACTTTCCCTATTAACGAATAACAGAAATTAAAGCCTGGCAACCTATACCCCAGCCGTCTCTCTGTAGACGACAGTCTGGCAGCCTCTAACGAGTTTGACAAAAGTCCGTCGTCGCTGTGAAGTAAAATAAAAAAAAGGTAAAAAAAGAGAAGAGTGTCCGGAAGAAGGTAAGAGAACGACGAGGAGAATGGATAGGAGGTAGAAAGGTAGAGATAGGGGTATAGGTATTAGGTAGCTCTAGGTAGCTTGGTAGGAAGGAAGGAAGGAAGGAAGGAAGGAAGGTCCGCCGAGCACGACTCAACCTATCCCTCGTTCCTCCAAGCCCCTTCGTCGTCATCTCCGGGGCGATTTTCCGCGGCACCTAAGAGAAGGGGCCAATGAGACGCTGGGCGTCGGTATTGATCCGAGGCGTCGTCCAGGAGACGCCCGCTCCAAGACGCCTGGCTTGCCCGGCGCGAGAGAGCGGCCCGCACCGCGAGATAAAAGGACGAAAGCTGCTTCGGAGAGACGACCTCCGGCCTCGGAAGGTGCTCCACCTCCTACTACGAAAGCTTGCAGGACACTTCCTCGAAGGACCCAACGTTCTGGTATATCCCTTCCTATGGGAGAGGATGACGTCTGCTGGAAGAAAGGATTTTTCAACTGCGAATTGCAGGAGGCGTATGAAAAATATGAATAGAGATTTTTGTTAACAAGAATATTTTTCATATCTGCTCCGCAGATATGCAAGGGCACTAACAAACAATGCTGTAGCATTGCATCTGCAATAAAATGAAAAAAATGGCAGAAAAATCTAAAAAATATTTTGAATTGTACATTGTTTTGAAGATCCCAAAAAATTTCTGTCTTTTGCTTCTATCTATGGGTAATTTATCGCTACGCATGTGTAAATTGAGGTCAATCAAATTTCTGATTAGAGTTAAGTCTGGACCGATAATTTTTTTCTATGTCTGATCAATAATGTCAGCAAAATTAATTTGTCGCGTGATAACGAGACTTCATCATTAATTCGAAGACGAAAGTGATGGCTTCTTGATAATTGCTTGTCGACTACTCGTCCCGTATGAAATTACAGAACCAATCGACTGTCGTCCCTCATTTAACGTCCAGGCACCACTCGGATTCTTGGTCCCAATGTAAATTTCGTCACTACTTTACAAGGTGTCCGTATTCAGAATACCGCGCGTGGTTATTCGGTTAGATCACCACTTGGATAATGGTTAAAATGGCGGTATGAGAATACCTTTTTAACGAGGAATACTGGAAGAAGAGTACCTCTATCTTGGAGCCAGCGGCTCGTTAGAACAGGAACTCATTTAGGTTGGCGCGTTTAAAATTAATTATATGCTGTGTTATCAATCACATCCGGTTGCCATGGGAACCGAGGAGCCTCCCCCCCCCCCCTCCCGGCCGCCCTCATCTAAGGGGTGTACCTCATCCTCTTCGCTCTCGAACCACCCTCGAACCCCCTGGCATTACCAAACGGATGAGTGTTCGGTGAACAAATAACCTTCGAATTTACAGCCCACATCCAACGTCGAGAAAACAGTGCCCTACCTCCTGGGGAAATGGAAGGAAAACACTTTGCTGCGGCTTTTCAGAAAGGTTACTGTCCTCCCGATCCCTTAGAGTCCTGCCGGCATTCACGTAACCCTTAAACTCTATATTATCCACCTTCCTTGGATTGATACGGGTTGGCTCCGATATTCACCCTGTATGCCCCTTGAGTTTCATATAAGAACTTTTTGCTTGGAGATTAACGTGATGCTCCTTAGTTACATACTGAAAGTTTATTTGGGATCATAAATATCGTACGTAAGAGATTCTGAAATTTTTAGATAAAATCTTGATAAATTCACATATTTATATATATATTTTTTCCTTCGTTATGACGAAATGTCGGATGACAAGTTGGAAATATCCTTTGAGACTCCTATAGATGGCACGCGACGCGCACGCTCTATGGCGTCGTGAGGTGGCAGATAGGAAAAGGTGGAAAATTTTACGAGAAGACAATCGGGGTTGGCTATACGAAGGTAGCAAGAGAGAGATGGCGCGAGAGTGAGAGAGGGGGGGGGGGGGATAGGAGTTTTGGGTATGAGTGGGCTGGTGTCGCGTGAGAATTTTCGTAAGGAATTTCGCTGGGAGTTGGTGCAAAAGTGAAGAGGGGTGGAAAGCGTCCTCGAGCGTAGAGAAAGCTTTCCTTTTATTTTCCTTCAATTTCCTTCCTTTCAGCTTTCCCATCAGCCTTTCCATTAATATTAAAACGGGAGCATAGCCTCGCGAGGGGTGTTTCAAGAGAGGGGTAAGAAGGGGTGGTCCCTCTCCTTCGCCATCTGACACTCACTCTCTTTACCTCTCTCATTCTCATCATCCCACTCTAGATGGATGGGGGGAGGGGGGGGAAGAACCACGAGGGGTAGGGAATAGGGTGGTACCAAGTGGGGTCGGGGTGGGAACGGCTTCGGGAGCCGTTCGGGTCGTTTTTCATCTTAATCTTCTAGAGTTACCAATTTGAAGGCAAAGTCTTCGCGCTTCTGAGGGGTTGCGGGGGGGGGGGGGGGAGGGGTTGCTCCGGTGTATTTCAAGACGAATGAAAATGGCGGGCCGATTCGTCGAAGTCAACCACCGTCTCTCTCTCTGTTTCACCCTCCTTCCCCCTACCCTCTTTATTCATCCTCTATACTACTCTCATCTCACTTTTACGCTCACCGACACTGCAAAATGGTGTTGGTGAGCCATGGAAGAATGCCTATCGAAGGTAGAAATGAACAGCCATGAAGAACAGTTCAAAGGTCACCGTGAAGCAGCACAATATATATATATATATATACCTACAAGGAAACTAAAAAAACAAAAATTGTAATGAAAATACAAATAACGTCAGAGAATGCATATAAAAATTTGTTTGTCAAATTGTACCATAGAAAAAACTTGTATCCAGGCTCTAAGTCTCCGCGTCTCGTGGAAAAATTGCCGTGTGGTAATTTTACCGTCACTTCACCAAGCCATGACCCTTTCTTATGACCCTTCTTCCCATCCCTGAGGGTCGACCAACGGTCAGCGAACCCTTTTCGGCAGTGAAACCGGTTTTCGGCGCTGCCCGAATTTTTCCTGGTAATTTTTATCGCTAACCTGTTCGACCGGTCATCCCGTGTCCAGGTGGTCACTTCCTGGCCACCCCAGTTTGGGTCACTCAGTCCCCGAACACGGTCCTGCATTCTTACATGGAATAATCGCAGGCTGCGATTTAATATGAAAACCGGCCTTTGTCATTGTCCCCAAAAACTCATACAATACCTCCATACGCGTTCAAACGCGTGTATGCATTGTTACATATGTAACAACGCGCTGCAGAAATTTTATAAGAAACTGTTCAGTGGATGCGCAAAAGCAAGCACAGTGGTTGGAATAACGATGAAGCGAAG
The DNA here is from genome assembly GCA_030142225.1 of Pachycephus smyrnensis. Lineage (NCBI taxonomy): Eukaryota > Metazoa > Arthropoda > Insecta > Hymenoptera > Cephidae > Pachycephus > Pachycephus smyrnensis. The sequence continues at coordinate 302,930 of JARQST010000464.1, read as the reverse complement.
ATGAAGGGTTGAGAAAAAACCAAGCTCCACAGCCCAACGCTGAAGAAACGGCAAAGAGTGGATTTTGAGATTGTGACGCAATGAGCAAGGAACGAATATAGGAGGCAATGCTCGCAGGATTAAGGGAATTCGCCTTTTCGTTGTTTTACATCGATGTTCGCCGGGTTTTGTGAGATCTGCCGGGACGACCATCCGTCTTAGTATCTGCCTCAGGGGCGGTGAAATATAAGCTAGATCTACGCGAAAGATAAATGAATCCACCCTTCGTGCGAGAAACCACCCCCGACAACAGTAGTAGAGACTCCCTGATACCGCTCATAAATCCGTAAAAAAGGACGAAGAAAATGTCTGACGTTTCAGCCATTGTTTCTTCGTTGCGTCTCGTTAGCTATACTTAGTTATCTTATTCGGTTAATTCTTTTATTTCATTTTCTTTTTGATCTTGTTTCTCTTCATCGCTCCTCTTCCCATATTCCCTGTGAAACCAGTCGACAGGATCGCCCAGGTTGATCATCCTTTGGTCATTTTCTTTCTTCTTGTCTTTTTTCGCCAACGTTTTTCGTCCTTGTAGGTCCGCCTATTCCTCGACGATGCTAAGGATAAGCATCGCTTTGCATAGGATCGCCATTTTGCTAAGCATAATTTAAATTTCGTTCCATTGTTTTGTCGCTCTTCTTATCCCCACTCCGTTGAGAATGCCCCTTCGAGGCTTGTGGCCCACCCTCTTTATACACAACCCTCGCCACCCCCATAGTGCGGCCATTTGCATGAAATTAGAATCAGAATTTTCTTGCCGTGGAAATTACCTCGGGCCAACTCAACCCTTATATGAAAATTCAATCGTTCCCTGACGCGGCCAGAATGCTTGACATTTAAATTATTAAAAAAATCAATTTCATATAAAATCAATATATATTATAATACAGATTAAACGAGTAATACTTTTCTACCAATACTAAAGAAAAATTCTAATTCACTATTATCTAACATAAAATTTTCCATAAAATGATTAAATATTTTTTTGCGATAACAAAAATATACTAGTAGGCCATTATGAAGACAAAATGTACAAAAAAGGCCTTCTTGATGGGTCGTATAAAGCATAGACTATAGTACCGAGTGGGCGTACATATGTACATAAGTATGTACATATACTACAGAGTATGTAAGGTTGAACGCTGAACGTAGAACGTTTAGTGTTTATGGCGTGTACGGTGTGCAGCCATCTCGGTGAGACGGCGGCGCGCGCCACTGGATTCCCGCTCGGGGTTGAAACAATGGACGGAAATAAATAGCCCGTCTTTTGTCTTTTGTTTCTTGGCTCCATTGTTGCTTGAAGATAAGAAAACAAGAGACTCTGTCGCTGTTTACGAGCTACGCTCCGCTCGACTCCTCTGTCCTCGACGTAGGAGCGGCTTTTTGCATCATCAGACACACACTCCGTATATCCTGCACGGTCTTCCTCACCACCCTCTTTTATCACCCAGCCACCCTCCAGTCATCTTCCAACCACTTACTAGCCACCACTGCTCAGGGACCAGCATCATTGTCTCTACGTTAGCCACGTTAGCCACACAGATAGCTTTACGTATACTGGGTGCTGGTCTTGGGGATTGAAAAAATTATCCGCTCCGAACTGTTTGAAAATAAGTTTAATTACTCGAAACATAGGAATTTCGAAAATCAATGTCTTGAACGAATTTTCAGATTTTTTCCAAATTTTTGATGAAATAAATAAATTGTGTCATGATTTTTTTAAAGATTTCTTTTCTGCTTATTGTGTCAAGAGGTAAGTGAGTAGATATATCTATGAACTGTAAGAGGGGGTTGTTCGTGCGTGCCGTAGCGTAAGTTGCATACGTTACACACATTACACTCACCCCATGAGTGGACATCGGGCAGCGTCCCGGTGACCGGGGGACCCTAATTTGAAAAACGGTAAACTGGTTTGTCCAGTTCCTCCTTTATTCCTTGTCCGTTCCTTCAGTCATAGGAATGGTCAGGGCGGGGACGGGGACTGGGCCATAAAGAGGGAGAGGAAAGACCGGTCATTTTTCGGGGGTCCTACAAGCAGTCAGTGCCCAGTGGGCCCCTGTTCGCGAACAGTCGAATTTTTCGTGTCGCGTTCTAACATCCCGTTCGTTCGAAAAATATTGTGAAAACTCAAAACAACTACCCCGTAAGGTCTCTCCGACGTCATACATATACGACCTAACCTGGAAACATATCTTCAGGGTAAAATCAACCCCGTTGAAACTAGTACTGGCACCGATCCCCGGGAAAACCTCTCCGATATTTCCCGCGACCGGGTGTAATTCAAATTTAGTTAATTCCGGTGATTTTTCAAAGTTTCATTAGAGCTACGGCTAGATCCCCGGGTGAGGTATAGCCCCATACTTTACTCTGCGGTCTGAAAGCGTCTTAGGCAACGGCAACGGCAACTGGTAACGGCAACTGGTTACGTTTAAACACGGGACAGGGTTAACGGAGGGCGGGGGGGGGGGAGGGTGCGATGGAAACGCGCGCTCAACGACGCCGACTATCGTTCCTCCACGAAAGGGGTAACTCCGCCACTTCCATCCTTTCTCTCCTTTCCGTTATGTACTCCTTCGCTTGGCAGAAATGGAGGAGATCTTAAATTGAAGGTACCTCGATTTAGATTAGACAAATTTATATTCCTCCTGGGGAAAATAATTTCGGCAAGCCCGATCGAGCGTCGCGACGCCTCACACTGTGTGTATGGATTTCATTCGACGCGTATACTGAAATTATAGATATCGTTCCAGTAACGGAATTTTTGATATCGATAAACGAAAGAATCAGATTATCTGTTATAATTTATGAATTTCGGTAATCAATGGCGGAAACGGTACCATGATTTTTAATATAAAATGTGAATTTGATTTTTAAAAAAATTTGTTGTCGATAAACCAATGTGCAACTACTCGCAACGAAATATGATAATTAACGTTTGCGATATATTCAATGCTAAATATGACAGTAATTATGTCTTCGTTTTATGGATTTGATTACAAGACGTTAATTGCATCGTTTCGTGATCTCGAAATTAATCTATTGAAGCAAAAGCTGCGACGTTAATGGAGAAATCTCGGTGAAAGTTAAGGGTGTATAAATGGGAATGGATACTGTCTTCTTTTAAAGTATTATTACGTAAGCATTACGAGAGGAATCTTCCAAGAATAAGAAATATACCTGTCTTATTCGTTACCACTTACAGTGACACTCTATTGAGTACAATTAATTAACAGTTCAATAAATGATGCATTTTTAATTACAAAAATTATTAACGGTAATTAATTATCGTACTTACCAGTTAATTAAAATATTACAAACAGATGGTATCCTGGTATATTTTATACGTCTTTATAAATTGACTCGTGCCTGATATCAATTGCATAATAAAAAAAAGATGAGGGCAAACAAGGCAATAATAGCAAGTACGTTTCATTGTATGATAATATAAGAGGACGGAAGTGGTAAGTAGATACTCGTGACAGCTTCCTGTTCCCTCGGCGTACGTGTTTCTTCTTCTTTTTATTATTTCCATTATTTTTTTCCATCCATTTTTTATTTCACCTCTTCGATTAATTTCAACCGCAGGACCCTCGTTTGTTCGTTTTCTTCTTACAAAGCTGAGGGTAATGATGGGTCGGGCTTTTTGTCCGGTAAAACGCGATATGCGTGCCGTGTGTGCCGTGCGTGTCCACATGACGCGACATCTGGTCGATCGAGATTTTTTCACTTTTCGGATTTTTCTCGGACCCTTCCGGTTTCACCAAAGCCCCGACCCTTCGGCTACCGGCTTCACGTGGCGACGCTCCCACCGTAAATAAGTCACGATAAAACGGTCGACAATTTTCTAATAAGAATATTACTTATTCAAGAGTGACCGGGCTCTAGGTACGCTGTGTCGCGCCAATCCTTATGAACGCCCTTGAACCGTCGCGTTAGATCTTATATATAAATAGATATATTAACAAGGGTTTGTCGATAGACAGATAATGCACGTAGACGATACATTTATACGTGGGGATGCGACTACTATTATATAAGGGTAGTTGTGGGCGGGGTATATGATATCCTTTCGATATTTATAATGGCATCTGGGAAAACTACCCTCTTGACGAAATTGAAATTCTTCGTGGTGCTTTATTCGCAGGGTTCTCTTTCGTTCGAAGGTAACGAAGTAGCGAGTCTCAGGAGTGGGAAAAGCCACCCCCCGTCTCGGCACGAGTCTCCGAGAGGGATGGTTTTAATGATTTTTGGGGCTGCCAGGAACGAACGCGAACCCTTTCTCGTTTCGGTGAGGAGGAAGGGGTTGGGATTTTTAAGCCCTTACTTTCGGAACCCTTGCGGCTCTCTTCTCTCTTCGCCCTCGCAGCTTTTAGCTATCGTGCCAAACGGGCCGAGTTGGCGGTGGGGGAGGGGGGCGGCGCACCACCACTGACGAACATCGGTCGAAGGGGGAGGAGGAGGTTGGAGACGACGTGGGTTCGCAAGAAAGATGGCTGGCTGGCAAAATGGAGGGATCTCTTTCCATTATACACTTTCATCACGAGTCCACGAACCTTCATCCCTGTTCCTTCACCCTTCAATCACCCTTATTTACCTAAAACTTACAGAATCTCCTCAGAAATCTTCCTAGAAATCTTGGAGGACCTTCTCCCGGACCTTCCCCAAGATTTCTACATTCTCCTACGATAAGCCCCGACAGCCCTTCTACCCTTAGCAAAACTCAAGCCCCCCGAGGTCGTTGATCTTTGCTTGCTAAGATTTCACGAGAAAGTCTTATGTGCTTACAATTTCTCGATAGAATTTCTTCGTTCTGTTTGCCCAAGCATGGCGCCAGTTGGTGCTACTGATATTTCCAAAGGGGTTGCTCAAAAAGAGGGTATCTCCACCCCATCGTCGTAAAATTTCGAAAGCACGCCGAGCGATTATTTCACTCGGTGCTGCTGTAGGAGAGTCGCCTTCATTAGTAAACTTTCGTTAAAATTTTCGTCGGCGTGGTAGTAGGATGCGGAGGGCTGTGAAGAGGGGGTTTGGGTGGTGAAGGAGGACACCGAAAAGAACGGGGGAGAATTTTAGGGGTAAATTGACTCGCTAGCCCATGGAGGAGGAGGCTTCCTTCTCTTAACCCAGAACCGGCAAAAACAAACGTTCCTCGCAACTCGATTTCAACTTTCGAGATATAATTAATTTTTCAAGGCCGACTGTAAAGAACAAACGATCTCACTGCGTACGCTGTGACCTCCCTAGATACGACCTCCCTAGATACGACCTCCCTCTACCACGACCTTATCCCACGACCAACCCTTTGTTGTGACCTTTCGCACCGTGAGGAAGTAAATAGTAAGGGAATCCTCCTACTTGCCTGCCACCCGCACCCATAAATATAAGGAATAACAAGCCAGCGCCTATAGGTGTTACATGAAATTCTGTGAATATTTCATGAAATATAAAAACGAATCGATGTTATTTTCATTTATCGATCGATCAAATAATTTATACATTAAAAACCATTGATACCTTCGATACTTGATCGAATCATTGATTTATTAAACGATGCGTATTTCAAGTGGTTAATTTACAAACCAATATGATTAATTATGCGAACAGAATTTCCCATAGAATTTCAAAATGATTTATGAAATCGATAGATAACGACGGTATCGCCAACCATAACGATTTCGAAAGAATCAAAGTATGTCTTTCACCATATTTATCTGTAACCAGAAATCTATAAATCAGATAAGAAGCCATTGAAAGCGAAGGACTTTTCAAATGAGAATTGACACATTAAAATACACGCTGTTTATAATTAATCCATGTAACTTTTACTGGATAAACAAACTTTTGAAACAACCTATAGATACATATGTAACGTCCGTGTATCTAGACAGTGTTAAAAAAAAGGCCACGACTCGTTTGAAAAGAGAATTATTTCAGTATCCACCTTTCCGCCCTTTCTCTCTGCTTTTTGCAATTTCCATCAGCTAGACAAACATTTTAGCTTTGAATTTGTGTACAAAAATAAAAAATAAAATGCGCAGGAAATACTCGACGCGTTAATTGCGAATAACGAGTGTATACTCGTATACTCTGGTTGAATTTTTTTGCGTGTAAATTGCGAAAATAATTATCCAGCAAAGTCGTATTCGGAATTCCCACGTGTGTAATCCTCACGTGCGTATGTGTATACGAACAAGTAAAGGTAGAAGCACAATCAAGGACGTCGCGACGTAACTAATAGCATTTTCTCAAATTCTCATCGACTGATACTAAAGAATTTACGGTTTGACTTCGGACGGACTTGTAATCCGATCGGTTTTACGTTCAGATCGACGCGATATTACGAAACGCCGTCGCATTTAAAGGAAAATCAAATTAGCGAGATTCGGTCTAATATCCTATAACGTAATATTTCTACGATTAGTGCTTGAAGCTGGAAGCTGCCCGGATTCTCTATACTTGAGCAGCCGTGCTGGGTGCCCGTTGAATAATTTACGGGGATGAAATAATGTTAAAGCGAAGGATCCGATGCAAGTTTAACGCGAAAAAGAAACTTCTGAAATCGTAATCGCAATCGAACGTTCAGAATACGATGAGTCTCTTATGGATACGTTCATTTCCATGGAGCATTGTTGAAGGTAGATGACTATGATTTTAAAAATTTTTTTTTAAATTTAGAAAAAACTTCAACTGCGAGATATTTTTTTTAGAGTAAAAGTAAGTGAAATTTTTTTTGCATAAAGAATTTTCTATCGAGGACTCAATGCTTTTGCGACAAGAAAAACTTATTCGAAATCTTTTTGAAAAAAAATATGTCAGTTTCTCATTTTGATCGTTTCTTATCGATACTTTATCGGTATTTTCATATGATTATATAACGCACTGTAAATTAACGATTTAAGGATCAATAGAGGAGATTGTAGTTAGGCGAATACAAGGTAACTCGAATGTCTGAGAAAAGTATACCGTTTAGAGTATCGATGAGTTTCACCCTGAATGATCCCGTTAGCGTCCAGCCTAGTGCGAGTGGTGAGTCTTCGTTAAAAGATTGAAGGGTTGCTTTTCCATTTTCCAATTTTCCACTTGTTTTCCTCCGGAGAAAGAGACACGCAGCTCGGTGGACAGTGTTTCGTGGTCAGGCACCTTGCCATCTCAAAGGCGCCGACGATGGCGAACGAGGCGCTCGGCGTCGCATTAAAACGAGAAGCAAATTCAAGCCTGGTAAAGTTTTAAATGATTTTCGTCGAAGTTGCTTCGCGAGGTGGTTTATTAGGGAAAGTCAATTTGCCGAGAGAGAGCTGGGAGAGTGTAGCGGGAGATACGCGAAAGGGATGAGAGAGAAAGTGTGAGAAGGTAAAAGCACAGTAGGATGGTAAAGAATAAAAGAGAGAAATAATAACAAAAGCTGGTGATTGTTGGATTAAAGAAAAAGAAAGTGGGCAAACTCTAAGAAAATTGCGACGTTATGCTCCACGTTTCTCATTTTGTGACGTCTGTGGTGGATATCAATTTCGAGTGTTTTCAATATTGAAGAAGAAAAGAAAATGTAGGATTTAAAATTTTTCTTAAATGCAATTGAATGTACCATATTGTTTTCATTCTAAGACTAAAAATTATCTACGCGAAAGTAACGAGAATCATTATTAGTGTAATTTCCTTTGCATCCCTTATCTTGGTACCAACAACTTATTCATGGATACTAAGATAGTTCAGACAGAAGATTCGAAATGCCGAAGCAATGATATACTTATATACTTCACACAGAGCACCGGAGAGACATCACTCGTGAAGAACAGCAAAACGGGATTAGAAAGAAGAAGAACATGTGAAAAAAAATTTCAAAATTCGGTAAATATCTAAAAACCCATAATCCATGACGCAGGCAGATCAAAACCAGTAAACAAAGCATCTTTCTAACTAAAGCTATAAAATTACCAAAAAATTGAACGAAGTAAAAATTAAAGTTACAGAAAAGAGCATTCTCTCTCCAAAAAACAAAGAAGATAACAAAAAAGCAAGAAAAAAACAAAAGAACAAAACGCATGAAAAACTGCTAGTTGTTCACAGAGCTACGTAGAAAGAGAGAGAGAATGAAAACTAGCGAAGGAAGAGAAGGAGAGAAAGCGAGTCCAAGAGCGAGAGAGGTCCAGGCTTCTCGGAGAGGGTGGCTCCTCTGAATCAATAAGAACTGTTTCCCCTTGACAACCCCTCAGTACCTACCTTTAGCTCGCTCCTCAGTTTTCTCCCCTTTTTCCTTTTATTACTAGGGCCAGGGTGGTGGGACCACCCCTGGCCACCCTTGGCCTGGAGGCGGGAGCGGCCATCTTTATTTCTCTCCTCTCGTCCTCTCCGTACCTCGCCGTCTCCACCGCCCTTCTCTTCCATCCACCATCCGTCTTGCCTCGCCGCACTCGCTGCGCCACACTCGACCTTTCCAAACGGTCTTCTCGTACTCTTCTCTTCCACTCTCCTCTCCCTTATTCCATTCTCTCCTATTCTCTTCCTTCACATTCTACTGCCGCCACCCCACTCCCTTCACCCTCTCAGTCACCATACTCTTCCGCACTCAAGTATTCTCTTCTTCTCTTTACCTCCTCTCTTATATACCCTTGCTCAACCATACCTCATTCTATGGTTACTTTACTCTGCACTATTCTACTCCATTTCTACTCCGATCTACCCCGCTCTATATGTGTATACATAGTCCTACTCATCGGCCACGTTTTCCATACCTCGCGGTTTTACACGAGAGGGATGACGAGAGAGCTCGGGCTTCGTGCCAGGAGGTTCCCTTCGTTATCCTCTTTTAGGATATCGGATATATCTCCTAGAAGCATCTGCATCTCATCCCTTCACCATATCCCACCAAACATTTCTAATGGTTCCACGAAAATATACTTACCGTCCCTTTCGTTATGCGTTGTGTCTGTCGCTCTTGGGCAGTCGAATGTAAAAATATATATATAATTTATCACTCTCTTACCTACCATCGCTTTATTATTAGTCATTCGGTTCGTAACGAGATCTGTAACCATCGTCAAGCGAGAACTCAAACTTTTAGATAAAGCCAGAAGCGGCCGACTTACAGAGTCAAATCTTCCTCCATTTCATCGGGACATCATCTTTGTGGACGCATAAGAGGATTTTATACAATGCCATATGAATATGGTACGTATATCGATGTAGTCACTGTAATTGACAGTAAAGGAGAATACGTCGAATCTCAAGTAGCTTTCACGGTATTGCAGCATCAATTTATCGGTGGACCACAGACACAAACCTTTGCACTGGACTCAATTGAGCGGTTTTCTCTCAAGTGAGGAATCCCTCACTCGGCCATCTCAACCCTAGATGCTCAGATCCATCCTTCTTGTTCACCATTCAATTCTCTTTCGTTTCTCCTTTCTCTCTCCCTCTCTCTCCCTCTCTCTCCCTCTCTCTCCCTCTCTCTTACTCTCTCTCTCTCTCTCTCTCTCTCTCTCTCTCTCTCTCTCTCTCTCTCTCTCTCTCTCTCTGTTTCTCGACCTCTCATGGATCAATCTTCCTCTTCTTCGGTTGGCTGTCCCCTCTCGAATCTTCTTCGGCCTCTCATCCCCCCCCCCCCTTACAACCCCCTCGCCCTGGTTCTTGGAGTTTCTTTCCCTCCCTTTCACCTCTACACCTTCCATCGTCTCTCTTGGTCTTCTCCTTCTCCCTGACCCTCTCACTGTACCCGCGGTCTCGTTACACAGTTCCTTCTGCGCGTGTTGGTACCGTACCAAGACAGTCGTAACTTCAATTTCAACTCGTCTTAAATATCGCATTAAAATTAGCGTCGAGTTCAGCCGAGGACTAGGCTCCCCCAAAAGTCGAGGTTCGCAGCAGGAGATAAACGTTTTTTAACAAAACTTATATTGGTTTTTATTTTTGTTCTTAACCTACGAGGGTTACATTAAATTACCGTGGTGTACAGTTTGGATATACGTTCTAGGTTGCGGCTTAATACCTGGTATCATCAGCCACCTCAAGCTGCTGTTGGCTACTCAAGGGGTGGCATTTCGACTTTCCAACCTGTTCTATTTTCCCACCCTTTTTTTCTCTTGACTTCAAGTATAAAATGAGATCCCACCTACAGAGCCGGCTCCCGAAAATCGTCCAAGCGGAAACGCGGGGTAATCAACCATCGAGTATTTCCAGGAGCAAACAGTGCTTTGGTCGTAGGACAAGCTTTGAGGAGTGTGTGTGTGTGTATGTGGGTGGAGGGGGAGGGAGAGAGGAAAGGTACAAGCACAAGTAGGTATAGGTAGGTGGATACGCCGCGCGTCTTTAATTAAGCATTTTCCAGCCACTAATTTCAGAGGGATTTTTCGGTCACGACTATCAGCCACTCAGTCATTCAGACAGACATCTATAAAGATCCCACACAAGGACTGTCCCAAAGATGGCGCCTATCGATTTAGTAATTAGTAAGAAAATAATTCAAGTTAGTCCCTGCCGAAATCGCGAACGATACCAGCACGAAGACATCGACTACCTGACATTTCATTAGCGACCCTTATTACTACCCATTTACGTGTATTTTATTGTCCATTTTACTACCCTTTCAACTTTTCCTTCTTCCAAATCTAACTTCTATTCGACACCACGACTCTTAAGTGCCCTTCGTAGATTCACCCCCTAGTGGGGTGAGGCCAATCGCAGTCTAGTAGCTGCCAGCAGCAACCCCTTGGTCCGTGTAAACGTCTCCGAATTCCAATTAAAATGTTCTTCTCTAAAAACGAAGAAGCCTTCTACGACAACTTCCTTTCCCTTCCCTTCCCCCCTCTCACCCCATCAACCCCCCTGAGAAACCCCCTTGACGATGAATGGATGGAACGAAGAGGGTGGGTATCGGGTGGTTTCGACTCATGGAAGGGGTCTCCTGGCTAGGTCTTGGTAGGATAGCGAGTGAGTTCACTTGGGGGTTGGTGGCCCGGGTAGAGGGTGGATGGGGCGGGGGAGGGTGAACGTAATTAAAGAAGGGGGCGGAACACAGCCCCTGCACACTTATTCCAGATACGGAAAATATAGGCTCTGGGGCGGGAGGTTCCGAGCTCTCGGGGACACAGGGTTGCTAAAAAGGGGTTGGGAGTCAGTGAGACTGTCGGGAGGGTGAAAGGGACGTGGGGGTGGGTAGCTGTTTCAGGGGTATGGCAAGACTTTGTTGTTTCCACGACATTTTCCTCCACCTTACCTCAGCCGCTGGCTTTGCCTCGCGCCTGCTGTTGCTCCACAGTTCTTCAAAGGGTACCCAGAATTCCGATTTCGAATTCAACCCCTTGCCTACGACCAGCATCAACCCTTACCTTTGCGAATAACACCCCCCCCCCTCCCCCCACCCTCTGTCGACGAGGCCAGTCAGACCTTCTTCTTTCTGTGTATGGAGTGTCGTCACGGATACACAGCATGTTGATTAGTCTATCTGTAAGAACACGTGTGTATCTTGAAATTTCAGGAGATGACGATGTCTCCTATACGAGATTTTCCGCTGGCAAATTTGTCAGCTGTGATGCGGCGGCTTGTTCTCCAAAGGATTCTATTCAGAGTTACGCTCCGGCGCGAAGGGTGGGTTTTGAAAAAAGTAATGAGAGCGGAGCTCATGTCGGGGGGAGGGGCGCTTCTGGAAAATGTCTAAGATGCGTTTTCTCCCGGCGAGGATCAATATATGTATGTATGTAGAAAGCCAGTGGAAGAAAGACGGCAACGGTGTAATGCCGGAGAACGAGAGCGGTCCGCCCCTCGGGGGTTGATATTTAAATCTCCCCTTTTCTAATTTCTCCCTTCTGGCGCCCCCCCCCCCCCCCAAGCTCTCACCCCCTGAATAAAGGAGCGAACGAGAAAGAGAGAGAGAGAGAGAGAGAGAGAGCCGCAAAAAGGAGCCGTCTAAGTGAGTAAGAGAGTAATGGAGAGTTAGAGAGGATCTCACCCCCTGCTTCCCAGTACGTCCCTGGTCTCGGTAAACCCATCCACCCTCTCGAGCGGCTCCGCCAACGCGCCACCGGCCGCCATCATGAAAATATTAAGAACTCGGGAAAATGGCCGCCCCACCCGCGAGCTAAGGAAAAGCTCTCTCGCTCTCTCTCCCTTTCTCGCTCTCTTTCCCTGTCTCACCCGCACTCACTCTCTCCCACGCTCAGTTCGTTCTCTCCTCTCAGACCAGCCCTCAGCCCCATCAGCCATCCCGCGCCCTCTTCCTCTCAGACTCCCCAGCCATCTCCCGGTGAACCCCTTTACTGAGGGGGGTGGGGTTGGCGGAGCTTTCGTACGGGGATGCCGAGAGTAGCACGGGGCAGGCAGGCAAACTCTCCGGGCAGAAACTCGTTTTCTCTCTGCTTTAACTTTGTTTGCCACCCCTTCTGCAATTTAGGCCTCCTTCGTTGTATTTTGTATTTCTCAGGAATATCACGAGCGTAGAAAACCTTTGCGGCGTCTTCGCTCTCCTTCCACTGGTGATATGCGCTTAGCGCGGATCAGGCACGTATCAAACTTGCCGCTTTGCACCGTCTCTTAAATCCGACCTTGCGATTCTCTCACTCCCCCTTCAAGGGTCTATCGGAATTCCCTGGGAAATTGCAGGACAGCCGGTTACCTTACGATGGATAGATACGTAATGATACGTTTCGGGATTTTGGGGGAAATATAACGGAAACTCTGCGGGCTACTTTTCTACAACCCCAATCCGTATACTATACATATTAGTATGCAGGGTCATTCAGTACAAACGCACCACCTGAAGTTGGTACTACCATTGAAATCAAGTATACAGACTAACTTCAGTTGATGCTTTGTCCCGTTCTGGCATGACTAACCCTGTATAAATATTACTTTATCAAATTTCTGTTAAGAATTTTCATTATTTTCAAATTTTTAATTTTTTATATACGACGCATTATATAATCTATGAATACCGACGAAAATCTTTAATCAACTCATTCTGACGTGATACACGCTAATCCTAATATTTATGTACACTGTAAGCTTACCATGAAAACAAAATAAAGGTGTTTTTCATAACAAAATAAAGACAACTGTACAAAACCTTTATTCATTCGTTTAAAAAATTGTATAGAAATAAAATACAGGTAAATTGTGAAAATCCATTAAAAATGAAAACAAAATAAAGGTGTTTTTCATAACAAAATAAAGACAACTGTACAAAACCTTTATTCATTAGCTTCTAATTGGAATATGCATATATTCAATTTAAAATCGTAAAAATTTATACATTGGTCATTCGTTTAAAAAAATTGTATATTTATTTATGTTGTATACAAATATAAAACAAAAAATACAGGTAAATTGTGAAAATCCAGTAAAATTTCGTAAACGTTTCGACGTAGATGTTCCACTGACACGATTCCACATATGGTAGGTAGGTAGGTAGGTGGGTAAGTGGGTAAATGTGGAATATACTTCTCAGCTGAGATTCTCGTTCTGCTCTTGAGTGCTCATCTATATATACATATACATATACGTATGAGTACCTTCGCATTGCGTAAGGGAGTACGTATTTTCCCTCGTCCGCGGATTATTTGAAGCCACTTACATCACGCCGAGTAAGTCGTGGAAATTTACGTATACGTACGCAAGTGTAAGCAACGTTCCTATTACCCTGCCCCTAAGGTAATAGAAGCGATCGAATTATAATGATCAGGAGTAAACCGTGTATAACGATTAAGAGACAATGATAGTACTTTTCAAATATAATTTTGTTGCTGACTATAATAGGCAAACTATCGATAATAATAATATTTAGGATAAAAAACGTAAATCAAAAAAAATTATTATAAATAATAAGCAGGCTGTATTATAATCAACAAACATGGATAATATAGCAGAAGATATAGTAAGTAAGCCTAAAAATATCTGCACTGCGTCTTTTTTTTCTAAGTTACAGGCAAGACCGAAGAATCCAATCTCTTAGAAAGGCGTCAGCGTCCCTTATACCCAGCGTCCCGACGTGAAGGTAATATGTCTTCGTCAGCAGGCGCCATCTTGGTTAAGAGGGGAGGGGGTTAGTCGGAGGTAGAGCGATTAAGAAAATGAAGATAGATACTATAGGATAAAGGAGCCTCAGGGGTGGTGCTGCTACCCCCTGATAGGGTGGTGGGTTAGTGGGTGTTACGGGAGGGGGTGGTTGAAGGTGATCAGCAAGAAATAGCTTAGAAGAGCGGTTGATCGTGTGGAAGATTTCCGACACGTCGGCTTAATCATTTGGAATCATTCGGGGATGCCGTCATTAATATCCTCTCTCTTGGTGGGGAGTTTAAGTTTCCTACCACCGCAACCCTTAAGAGGGCATCTACGGGCACACCTCTTATTCCCAGTGTCCTCCTGTGTAACAGTGGCTACCAGTGACTGTACCGTTCGCTTTACTGAAAATGAGGACTACCTGGAGTAAAAGATGGCTTCAGATGAGCCTTTTAGAGGAAACGATTCCCTGGTCGCTGACAAGGGATTGCGGGTGGTAGACTCACACCCCTTCTCACTCCCACTCACTTCGTATAAGGTGTTGGAGAGTGCACAGGGAAATATGGTGGCGTGCTATTCATCTTTTTATGGGCACTTAAGAGGGGTAGCCATGGCAACGCCCGTGATATCAGAGGCAATCGTAAAATTAAGTAATGAGAAGATAAGAAAATATCATCTTGCCAGCCCTTGCTCAGTACGAAGGCCTCCAGCTCCCACTCCTCGTACTGTTTCTCTCTCTCTCTTTCGTTCCTATATCCTCCGCCACGTTCTCTCCCACTTTTCCACTTTCCTTTCTCGCTGCCTTCGGGCGGTTAGCAGCGGTTAGCGTCGATGGCACCGCTGCTAAACTGGTAAAGTGCTTCGAGCTTTGGAAAAGGGATGGTGCTGGGGGGGGGGGGGGGGCAAAAATGGGCAAAGTTTCGACCAACCCCCAGCCCAGGCATCAGACCCGACTCCAACCTAGGGGCGCGAATTTTCAGATAAACGACGGCATTCTCTTCGAAATTATGCCCACCCCTCAACCTACACCTTCACCACGTACCAACGTCATCGTTTGCACCTACGTACCTATATATACGTATGGTGTACTCCATATTTACACTGTCAAATGTACCAACCTAACAACACTTGTGCAGCTTCGCATCTCTGGCGTCTCCCATCTCCAGGAGCAGGAACCATTTTTCATAAGCTTGTTACCGCGAGACTTCGCAATGAACTACACGACGTGTTCCCCGTGTGCTCCTGTACTTGCCACGACCGATCGTAAAACGGTACCTTCTTCTCTATACATACTGTTCTTGTACTAACCTTCTGCACTATCTAGAGTACGACATATAATAGTTCTAGTATAATGGGCTCTTGAACAAGACACTGGCTACACCTTTAATGCTTTATTATTCTGGATTAATCAATGACCGTCCATTAATATACTAACTATATATATGTATATAAAAGGAATATTTATGTACTGTTGCGTATCTATGGTATTCGATAAGAAGAGGAATAGATGGAGATAGTATTGTTAATGCGATAAATTGTTGCTGCAATTTTTGTATCATTTTTACAAATATTTTTTTGTCATTGTACCGCTATTTTGGTGACCTAACGCTGTTATCACTACTGAAGAATTTTCCGTGTCCTTAGTGCGCGTATGCATGTACAGTATCGCCGTTAACGTTCGACGTTAATGTTTTTGTCGGTGGTTTGCGGTAGGGTAGTAAACAAGCGATACACCCCCCTCGAGTATACTCCCGATGTGTTCACTCCGTACGTACAGAGATGCAACTACCCCCTCACTATCGTACGGTATACTCTTCCTGTATATTACTCTCTGGTTCACTACTGCTTCTACATCCCCTATACTATCGTACCTGCAGTTTGAGTATTTATATGTTACACACCTTCGCATCTCTGTACATCCTTGTAACGTAATCGTTCTGCTTGTGGATAGGGGTTGAATAGAGAGAAAAAAATGTATGGAATTAAAGGATTTCCGCTAACGTGGTCGTGGCGTCATGTTAAATATCACCCTTGTCGAACCGCTACGTTCGTTTTCGCATACTCTTCACGAAAATTAAGTAGCCATGGGTTGGGAGGGTGAATGCTTAATCTTTTTTAAACCGTATATTTTGATCTTTTACTTCGAACAGTCGTAGCGCTAATTAATACAGGGTATTTATAGTATAGCTGGAAATTTCATCCGTTGCATTTATTTGCATGAAAAATATAAACAATAACATGGAACACAATATTATAACAACACGCAATATATACCCTAGTTACATAATTACAGTTTTTTCATTCTAATCGTAAGGGAGAAGATCAGTGTATACGTACGTGGCAAAGCTCCTCTCGTATAGGGTGAGTTTGTGAGATATCTGTATAACAGGTACGTAAAAAAATTTGTAAGAATATCGAACCACTGTATAGAATGGTTAATACACGCGGTTCTCCATAAGGGATTCACGAAAAGCTTGATAGCTGAAATTTTCAAAGTTCCTATATAGGGTTGGTCTTCCGCGTAGTTTAAGGGGGTAGTTGGCATAGCCGTAAATTTTCTCGCAGAGAGTTTAAGGCCGCGGGCAAGCGCTTACTCGCTCGCCTCTCTCCTACATATCTTTCTACCATCTTCTATCAATAATTCCGGCGCAGCACGGCAAGAAGTTCGCCGCCGTGAGAAAGTTCTTATACTCGAGAATAATGGTCGTCGACTTGGCGTACCAAGATTGTAGAGGACGCTCAGCATCCACCGTTAGTCCAGATACAGAAAGTCCGTATAGGTATAAGATTAATGAATTTTCAAGCATCGTCAGGACATTGAAATTGTATCCTTCTTGGATATCCGAAACCGAAATGTATATCCCTTCTGCGTAAGAATGCTACTCTACGTAGTCAAGGATACTCGGCAACGTTAAAGGCGTCGGGCGTCGACGTCGGCATCCTACGGTGTAAGCTTCCAGTAGGAAGCTAGTAAGCGAACGAGCCAGCGGACGTAGTATGCAGATTCGTGAAATAAATGCCTGAAAGTTTCACTATAACTCTGCGTGCAAAATCTCAAGCTCCATCTCTCTCGCTCTCCTTTACTCTCTCCTGTTACTCACTCTCTCCCTCTCACCCACCTACATAACCATCTATCTCACTCTCTTTCCTTGCCGGCTCTCCGTGGCTCCGCATTATTTAGTGCTTCCGCGTAGTCCGCAGAAAATGGCCGAGGAGCCTCCCGGAAAAAGGGACGCCGTCCGCGAAGATGGCTCCTCCCAAGAAACCGCCCACGAGACTCTATTAAAGTTAACCTCTCTAGGAATTTATTTTACATTACTATATTTCATGTACAGTGTAATAATGAAATTAAATATTATGTAAGAACGTCATGATGACGTGATGTTTTTCATACTATTGGAAGAGCGCATGCGCAGTGGCGATCGTTTGAAATATTTTAACCGTTATAGATTCACCACTACTTATATACGGTCTTATCTGTCAGGGTGGTACTTCGCTGGGAAATTTTCAGCTTGAGTACTTTTTTAATTACATCTAGGACGCGTCTCACGAGTGGCTGGATAGGGGATTGATTGACAAATAAAAAATTGGTGGAAAAAAGGAAGTAACGAAAGTGAAAAGGCGCCCTCAACGTGATGGCTCCGCTGCGACGGGGATTACTAATTTATTTTTCAACCCTGCAAGAGGGTGAGATGGTACTTTAGTATTTACGACGGAAGACCCATTATATCTACTCCAATTCCCGGGTATGGCAGCCAAGGCGATGGCATGGAAAATGAAAAGCACCCTCACATGCAAACGCGATCTGTCCTTTCGAGAAAGTAACGCAGAAACGATAAACGCTGATGCGATACGATATCCGTAAAAGTAGCTACTGAAAGGGAACGGCGGGATGTTGAATAAAAATTTTGTAAATACATTTTTTTTAATTGGCTTGATATTACAAGTATCGTCGGAGAAAAGAATTCGAGAAATTTCAGCTTTCAAAAGAATCTCAGCCAATTTGCACCTGTTTTCGCACTCAATCTCACTCCTGTGAGCAACCCTCGGCTTTTCCACGAGTTTTTTCCGATAAACGCGGCCAATAAAAATAACGGCTAACCACCGCACACGCCACCCCTACTACCATGGGAATCGGCTGCAAACCGCAAGCCTCCACTGGGGATGCGGAACTCCGTATATCCCATATCCTGTGTCCCGTTCCGTGTATTCAGTATATACCGAACAAACATAACAAATGTATATCAAACTTTCCGAATAGTTTAAAGCTTTTAGAAAAACTATTTAGAGTATTTCTATAAGTTGTAAAATTTAGAAAAATGTTTTTTAGAAGCCATTTTTTTACTAGCTTTTAGAAAAACTATTTCAAATATTTCTATAAGTTGTACAATTCTATACGATATAACAATAATACCATGGAATGCATTATAATATTATAATATACGATAATTTTAACGTGACACTTTATAGTCTGCACGGTGATTTATAACCTAAAAAGTTTACAACATAAAAATAGCGTCTTAACTTCACAACTATTGTTTCGGTTTTTAACAACTATATTCTCGAATTTCTGTTGGATATGTTCAGACTTCGGACTGATAATAAAGAAACTTTCGAAAAAAAAACAGGAAACAGTCCTGCCCACACACGATAAAAACTGATGTTCGAAAAGTTTTCGCGCGGAAAGAGTACTGGCGTATCATGTAAACGTATACGAGTTACGCAGGCACGTGTGCACGCAATTATATTATACTTCAGTGTACGTATACGGTGGAAGTGACAGTATGTACTGTATACACTTTAAGGAGAGTTGGCGCGAGATATGCTCGTGTGTGTAGTCTTGTTTGCGTTGGTGTGTATTCTCTCGCACGGGGGTAAGAGGGTCGCGTTAATCCGGCGAGATTAAGATAACCCCTAAAAATGTTCAGCTAAGTCGCCAACTTCGTCTGCAAGATGTGCTTAAAACGTGAGAATCCGCCGTTTCGTGAAAACTGGCGTAAGCGTTTCTTAGCTGGGCCGAAACTAGCCAATCGGAAGGCGTGCATTGAGTTGAAAAAAAATTGATGAAAATCATTGGAGTGTTTTGAATTATTGTTAAAAAAGAATCTGGGATAAGTATATACGTTACGAACATACAAGAATTTTGTACAATTACAATATGAATTATATTACACGTTCTCTTGTACATTTTAACATTAATTTGTTTGACTGATTAAATTGATTAATTTGAATCTTTTATAAAATAAGTACTGATAATCAAATGTAATGCATAATTTCTTTAGTTCTAAAAAAAATTGTGACGTAAATGAATAATTCTGCAGACACATCGATACGACGAGTATATTCCCTCGTAAAGACATCATGCCGAGATGCTAGTGTAATTACTAAGGAAAAGGAAACAACGCGTAAAATCCATATACTTAGGTTCACCGTGTTTGCCGTGGTTCGCCACGTGAAATATGAAGGGTATACAGACATTTCTATTATACGATAATGGAAGGATACCGTACGAGCACAACAAAATTGATCGCCATACTCTGCGAACAATCATCCAACACCGGGTCTTAATCTATTTTCACGCTCGGCCTCCCCTACGAAAAAGTACCACCCCTATAGTAAGGGTGGGATTCGTCGAGCGATGCCAGGGTGGATGGAGGGTGGAACTGTAGGTGAACCAGTCGAAGGTGGTGGAGGCTCACGAGTAGTAATGATGGCGGTCTAAGAGCCGTCCGGATCGCTGTTCATTTGTCAAGTCGAACGTGACGTAGCGGTTTGTTGATAATTTCGTCAACAATGCCCCCGTTCCCCGTGGCATATGCCTGTATCGATTTATGAACCTCCTAAAGACCAATACGAAAGTCCGATAATTCTTAATGAAGTCTGTTCATTTTCTTGTGCACAAAGGTAAAGCCTAAAGGTGATTCGATTTCTGAAGCATCATGGGAAAAGAGGAAAAAAATGTTGAAAAAGGGGGTGAAGTCATAAGGAGCGATTACCGTATGATACCCGTGGATGCGGGAAGCATTTTTTCAAAGGACAACCCCTCTCGGGCATATGTTCAGACTGTAAAAAGTTGCCCTTGGTAAAAAGGCACCCTCTCTCAGCGATGCCGGACGAGTAATAAAGTAATTTCATGAAGTGGTTGCCAACGTCCGACGTCCATCCTGGGGTCCCGTGAAAAATTACCCAGGATGCCCGCTGCCGGGAATCGCGGCTAACCTACCCCTTAAGTGAAAACATACTGTCCGTTGTCTTCGTGTCAGGGGTTGAAAAAAGAAAAATGTACGTGATACATATTCCACAACCTAAGGATCTACCGCCACCATTTTTTCACATCATTTTGTACAGAAGGGTTGTTTATTATCAAGGACTGCCGAAGTCAATGATAATACCAACTCTATTAAAGTAATTTACAATACGTATATTTGATTCAGACACGTGTTCTTCTATGTGAACATACGTGAGTGTGGATGGACGTATATAAACAACTGCACGTGTGTCACGTAAATAACCAGAAAACAACTTTAGCCGAATTAAGGGTGGAACTCAAAATAATAAATTTGCGAAAAACGTAGGAGTGTTATTCGCGCGCTTTCTCATTCGACTTTCTCTCTCTCTTTCTCCTTTGCGCTCTTTTACTCTCTTTCTCTCTCCTTCTCGCCGAACAGCGCCATTTAACTTCGCAGACTATCAGATTAGCGCGAGCATCTGCAGAATCTCGGACGGGCGTCGTTAATATTCGTTAAAAAGCAAATGTTCCTCGAATGCGAGCTACGGGATGGCGGTGGCTGCCGGCACAAGGGGTAGCGTCGTATCTACCCACCGGTGCGCTGTTTTAGAGCGGCCCCGAGATAAGTAAGTACGGTTTTACATGGTTACACGGACGTTAACGCGGTCTCCCAGACTTCTATGAAGATTTAACGCGCGGCGTTTGTTTCGGTTAAGTCACAGCGCGCAATGCTTCACGACTCGGCCATAAGACCCTTAAGAAACGGCCAGACAACGTTTGTGAAAAACTTTTGAGAAAACCCGAGAACAGCGAGTGGAGGAAAGCCAGTAACTTAAATACAGCTATCCTCCAAGTATTAAGATAGAAATATTGATCGAGCACAACAGGGAGTAAACTTTGAAATGATTAATAATAATTTTCTTTGAACGAAAAGACGAAAGTGATCGCTGAAGGGTTGCTGCTCTTGTGAAGTATCCTTACCCGCTTTTAGTTCACTCTAGAGACCGCTGATGGCGCCAGGAGTCGCGCGCGAAAGGGTTTGTGGTTTGTGTCCGTGCTAAATGGATTTTGTACGTATATACCGAATCTTATTATTATGATTACCGATGGTACGTCGGCAGTGTTCTTTTTATCTCAAGGGATCATCGTGGATCATATATTTATTAAAGTCAAAATGGAAAATATGGAGAAATAAAAATTCTCTCGTCCATAAAATCGCATCGTTTACTTCCCTATTTGAGGATTTCATTAGCCGGACCTTTAGCTGAGTTTTAAATTTATCATCCAATTCCCTGGCGCTTTACGAGCGACATGTTTTATTATAGCAACGTTATGTCCCAGTCTGTCCCACTCTACTGCGACTATTTTTTTGTCTCGGCAATAATGGCAGTACTCACCCTTCGCCAGTAGCCCTTTCTCTAACTCCCTAACCAATAAATGGAAGAATCCTCCCCTTGTGGCTTTCGAGAAAAACACGAAAATGGTCGTAAAAGTGGTTCGCTGGCAGACTAACCGTATCAAATCCTGTGAAACATACCGCTGTCCAATCTACTAGAATCCAGGGAGTAAATAAAGTGCGAATAGAGTAGCAAATCAGTACCTACGGCGGCCCAGCCTGACGGGAAACAAAACCACAGCTACCCCAAACATTTTTTCTCGCATTCCACTCACCCCATTCACTCTCACCCCTAGCGGCTCCCGGTAGAGGGAAAAAAATAAACGCATAGCCCACTTGGCCCGCGTACCCTCGACACTTGTCCGTAAACAAGCCCCACGCGGCACGCGCCCTGCTCTTGTTTGGGTAATGTATTTTACAGGGGATGCTTTTTTCACCCTAACAGGTGGTCCCACAGGCTTTTTTCTTCTTACAGGTGGTAACATCCCTTTTTTTATATCTCTATCTTCCGCATAATCAACGGTGTCCCGTGACGACTTTTTCTAACAACGATCCCCTGCTCTTGTATGTACGTAATAAAGGCTAATGATATTTTTATCTCAAAAAAATTTAGACAAAAAATTCTTTCCCATATATTCCCATAAGAAAATCCCTCGTAGACGTTAATTTTACCCGGTCGGATTCACCACTAGAAAGTGCACGATTCGGCACAGAAATACGATTTGCTTTCAAAGAATTTCAAGAGTAGCTGCTTTCTTAGTTCCTCCTTTTCTGTTTCTTTTTTTTTTCTTCTCGCTGCACTTTCTTCAGCAGCGCCCGGTGGAAAAGCCAAGGGTGGAGTGGTTAGGGGTGGGAGCTGAATGGTAAAGAAGGGACTGGAGGAGAAATCCTGAGTCGAAACGGTGGGGGTAAGACTGGTGGTTGGCGCCCCTTAACTACCCCTTACCGGGCAAATCAATAAAAATACGAAAGAGTTGTTCCGGACAGCGGCGTGTCTCAAAAACAAACCTCTGGCAAACTCCTCGACTTTCGTTATACGTATCTGCGTATCCAACCTGTAAACCTGTAAACAGTCTTAATTAAAAAGAAAAATTCACACAACCCCGTTTGACACATGGCATAATAACGCCGCTGGAAAGTTAAGCCGAAGCCATTTGTAACAAAAAAATATTACCTACCTACATATAGTCCATTCAGGATATTACCTACCGTCTATAGCTATTATAGGTCTAGTTCATATACTACGTGTTCATAACCTATGAAAAGTCTGCGACGGGTGGCCTTTGTGCACGTTGAAAGGACCGCACGAAGAAAAAAAGATGTCCCCGACGCCAGCTAATTCCGCTTGAAAAATTTTGAAAGATACCCGCGTACCGGACCAACACCTCGTGCCCTCATCGAAGAACTTAACTTTGCCAGAAACATCCACTTCACCTTCACCGAATGTTTCACTAGCCGATTTCACGGCACTCCGAGTAATTAGTGTTTGCTTACCTCGCTGACGTTTCACGCTTCTACTTGAGACTTGTCAATGGTTGTCACAGTGCTTACCTAATTTCGTACACATCCATTTGGTATTACATATTGAGACAGAGTTTAAAGAAATTTCAAAATATTGTGAAACAAAAAGATACAATTTTGATAATGCTAATAAAGTACCTTTACACGTATAAATACTGTAAAATAATAACAATCCAATTACAAAAATCTACGATAATCCTTTAATAAGACTATTCCGTATGATAAGGCGCGAGACTCTACCGAATCTCTTGATGTAATGATAACGACTGTTAATTTTTATAAATATCACAAGTTACCATATAGTACGTTCGAATTGCTCGTGAATAAGTGATGCGTTACAAGATTTTTGTTAGAAATTTCCATAGTAAGATAAACGAAGTGATAGCTATAATATAAAAAAGTATCAGAATATTTTTCAAACTTGTAAGAGGATTAATTAACGGACATAGCTTTAGCCAAGGTTACGTATAATGATGTGACGTAACGTACGTTCGAGATAATAAGGCTGTAGGAAGCTGACCGAGGTTGTAAAATTTTCATTCGATATAAAGCAAAAGATTCCAGGTCCGATCGTTCCGATCGTTAGAAGGGTGCTTCATCCCTTTGGCGAGGGGCACAAGCGAGCCTTGGAAAAATCCAGCCCCTCTCGAAAGGCTGCCCGAGATGCGAGATAGCCGAGGGTGAATCTTAAAATACAACCCCTCCGAAGAAGACTTCCAACCCCCAGAGCCGTTCTCACCGAGACCATTCCTTTTCTCCTTCTTATTCATTCACTCACTCACTCTTGCTCTCATTCTATATATCTCTCTCTTCCCTTCATTCTTTCTACTCCTTTAGCATCACCACCGCTACGCCAGTCTACTGAACGAAAGCTCTTGCACCCCCACGATCCGGCAAATCATCCCCTAGAACTTTCTTTTGTTTCACCCCGGGAAATGCTGAGATCTTACGATCAACTGGACGAAGGGTTCTCCAAGATTGTGCAACCGTCTTGATATAAGAACCTGTGGAAGACTCTAGAACATGCAGAATGTAATTCTTTTGAAATTAAAAAAATAATATAATGTTCTTCATAACTTACAAATATTGCCTTAGTCATTTAGAATTCAGCAAAATCTTGCCCATTCTTAAACTGTAATAAATTTTAGGGTCTTTTTATGTCCATACATTGGTCAGAGATTTATTAAACATTTAATTATTTCATACGTGACAATTTTTCAATCTTAATTCTGACAGTCTCAAAAGTATTAATTGTTATTCAAATTTTGAAACGTAGGCATCTATCGGTCCAGGTGTACCAACGTATAAAGCATCCATAGCCATACTTGGAAGTGAGACTATAAATGCTCCTTTAAAGCTGTCCGATACGAGGTTAGTGTTCTCTTAACTGCACCTTGCTAAATCTATTGTTAAATCACGTAGAGCGTTAGCGCCTTTAACAGGCCAGCAATAAAGACGTATACGAGTCGATCGAGCAATTCCGACTCCTTTCCAGCATTTCTCTCATTTGCCTTTCTCATGGATTTCTCGTACAATTTTTCCCCGTGGAGTGTCTTCAGAATTCTCTTTGATTGTCATTGATCAGAAAACAATGAAATCGAAATTCGACGTGTCCCTCTTAAGCTACATCATTTAAAAGGTGCCAACGGAGACACCAACCCCTTGACTTCTGATCTGGTCGCCCGGTTTCCTGGTCTGTAACTGCTTTCAGACTGTAGCCTGTAGCGAGGGACGAGCTTTCATTAGAAGCGGAAACAAAAGAGAATCGGGCGAGGAAAAATCGCCCCTTTGTCTGCGGCGCCATTTTATCATTCCTTGCCTTGCAGCCCCTTGGCATATTTCAAATGACAAAAACCATTCCTCCCTCGTCCGCCTCCGCCGTAGCACCCTCTGCCGTCCTCCTATAGCCCCGTCGGTTCCGTCCTGGTCGCCACCTCTTCTCGTCTTCCCAGCCAGGACCCCCCCCCCCCCCCCTCGAGCAGCTCTAAGAGATTCTCTTAGCCACCGGTACCTCGCCCAACCCTATTCACCACCCGTCCATACCCCCCTTGACGCCGCCCGACGTCTTAAACTTTAATTGCCTTTATTTCGAAAAGCGAAAAACTCCGACGGCGAAATCGACTATTGTTAAACTCTTCCAGCGTCCTCGTTCTCATTCCTATTGCGTCCTCTTTCAGGGTTCTCTTTCTCATCCTTATCTACGTCCTCGTCCGGCTTTTTCTTGATTTCTCGAAGAAAAGTGGTGCAGTTGCATCTCTGGTGAGATATGCAATTTTTCGACGGTCTTAGAAGAAATTTTATGCTGTTGCACGTACAGTACCTACTAGTGCAATTAATTAATAAATAAATGCTTCTGATGGATGGAGTCATTTTTTTTTTTAAAGAAAAAAATGTGAAATCGTTTATTGGGTGAAGTTCTTTTATTGATCAATTCGTCATTTACTCTTTTTCCACTGGCAGTGTATTAGACTATCAAACTTGTATAATATGAAGAATTTCATTATGAAAGTAAAAAAGAAATATTTCTTTTAATAAAGAAAGTTGTCGAAGTTTACATAATTTTTATGAGCACATCAATTTTTACATATTTATTATCTAATGAATAAATCTTTATCCTAAGAATCGCAACGCTCGCCTTGAATAAAAAGGTAGGTCTTCAAGAAAGCAAGAGAGAAAGAGTCATTTATTTTAGTACTCAATTATCCAACTGGCTTAATACACTTATCGGTTTGCAATCAATGGCGAAATCGATGTAACGACGCGAATTGCATATCGATAGTATCAGAAGAGTGACTTATAGAAATATCCGACTGGATATAACAATATTAAGAATAAATGAAAATCGCAGAAAAAGATAAAATAAGGATGAAAAAAAATGGAAAAAAGAGGAAGTCTCTATCCTAGAAACCATAGTACAACTAAAACAGTCGGTCGAATCCATGTAAACTCAATCTGGTTATTCAAGCTGCGAGTATAAACTTGACTTTCCTTAAATTCTAAATTCGGTTAGTGGGCACCGTTGGCGCGTTTTATTTACTTAAAACGAGTTTCGTGGCCCGAGGTCCGGGACGCTGAACTTCACAGAGGGACGCGCGCGCGACATTCTCATTCCTTTTTTTTATTTTTCTTCATTTCTCGTCACCCTTACTTACAGCACTTTGTCCTCCGACTGATTGGCTGGATGGTTGGTACGTCTGCTTGCTCTTGGTAGGTAGGTATATGTAGGTTATCTTAGTGCAAAGAAAAGCCTTTAAAAGGGGATGATGGTTTTGTCGCCCGGTACTGATATTGGAGAGCGAGAGCGGGTTTGGGAGCCAGGAGAAAGACTTATTCTGGAAGTGGATTGGGGGATGAATCGGTAGGGGTAAAAAAGCGAGGTAACACGAATTTGCTCGTAGGGTCTTTTCCCGAAGCCCTTCGGCACCCTTCGAGACTCTTAAGCAGTCCAATTTCTGGTGTGTATATTTTAGGCATTAGGCGAGCCATCGGCCATTTTATTCGTCTTTCATCCCCTGAGCGCGGGGACGAGAGGAGTTAGGGGGGTAGTCGAATAGAAAGAGAAAGAACGCAAGCCGCCAAGGGTGAGCGAGGGTGGTTGACGTCAGAAAAACCACCCCGTAGCATTCCCCCATTTTCCATCCCCTCTTACTAGGTCCCGGCCCACTTCGTGCCACCCGATCACTGTAGGGGGTGCTTCGGAAAGGACCGTTCACGCAAAATGGTCGTTCTCCTGGCTTCCTTTATTTTTCCTCCTTTTATTCCTTTCACCCTTATTTCTTTCTTACTTTTAACTTGCTCCCTTCTTTCTGTACCGACTCCTTAGCAACCCCCTCCTGAGTGCTGAGTTGGCCCATTAACATTTTTATTTCCAGCCCCTTGAGAACCACCCCCTATGGGTCTCTATGGCGCCATGCTGCAACGTTTAAGCGTGCAATAACCTTTAAAAAAAATAATAAGTTTACTTAGTCCTTTCTTATCGTGATACCCTTATTTCTCTCATTATTTATAATCACTTTGAAAGATAGATACCTACTTTTTTTTAATTAGTTACATAATGAATATAATGAACCTTTCAATTAAATATTTTTATATGCAATTTTCTTATTGCTCAATTTACACGATTTTCTTATTTTCTATTTTATTTTATATTTTTAGATGAACTGATTACTAGCAAAAAAGACAGTTGATCTTTATACTAAGTATTATGCATTTTTCGTATATCTATTTATATATTATCATACGTTTTCGGTAACGAGGTATTTGTAACGTTACAGTCAAAACAGAATGGCGCAATTTTAGGCATAAGTGCACTTATCATGTTTCCCTTATCCACGGGCAGAATCAAAGCGGCTCCCACAGTGTACTTAAAGTAGCGCTGTTCCGAAACTCAAGTAAAACTTTAAAGTCGATCGTTTAAGTTGCATAAATTTACTTGACTTGGACGCACTTGAATTTTGCGTTCTTTCGATATTTTGAAAAGTAAATACATATAGTAAGGTATCATCAATTTTTTTCTTAAACTACTTAGTCCTCCAATTCTTGTTAACTACAGTTTCGAAAGTACGTTTAGTTCTCAAGTGCAAGTGCAATTCTTCAAGGTCAAGGTTAATATACTACATTCTTAATAAAAAATGGAACTTATTTCAACAAAATCTGTATTTCCTATTGTATCGTGTAAATAAATGGAATTTTATAATTTATTCGTCCGAATCAAATTTATTTTCAATCAGTATTACAAGTGCTTTATGTTTTGAATGTAAAGTGTAAACAATAAAGAAGCCAGAAATTCACTTTAAAATTATTGCTTAAAAAATTATATTAAAATTGATTTATACACGTTCAATGTTTGGATAACAATAATTGAGTAAGCAAGAGATTTTACGTCTGTCGATAATTAGTATATTAATAATAAATTATTATAAAACATTTCGTTATATATATTATCGAGTTTACTAGTAATAGAATTCACGGTCCTGATGGAATATGTAGAATACCGTAATAATGACGTAACACGACCGCTTAACAAACCCTGCTATAAAAAATGAAATGCAATGACCTTCCTGTAATATTAATGAAAGTGCCCAAATCCTCCATTTCAACTTTCTTACTCCTTTCCATAAACAACCACCCCTGACATTCATTTCAGAACAGTCCCTACGAAAATTACCCCGAATCCTGTAAATACAGATATATACTCCAAAAATTAGATTCTTTCGAAATTTTCATAATTACTCAGCGACTCTCCACTAATTAAAAAAAGACGACCCCTATTTACATGTTCCTTGTGTATGTTTGATCAAAATTGGTCTATCATACGTGTGAAGTAACGTCATATTTGTCAACTACCACTTTAAGCGTAATAATATAAAATCAATTAAGTTTATTGTCAATGTCCGAAGAATAAAAATTCTTAATTAAAAGTTCCTCCCTTTCAAATGCAGCAATGCTAGATTTCATTAAATCTAAAATGTAAAAGTAAGATTTGTTAATTTCATCCCGTTGTTTAACCTGCCAATCAAATTCGATCTCGACAAGTAGTATACTAAAAAAAAAAATTTCCTTTAAAGTTACCTTTCATTAAAATGATTTCAATATTATGTAACCTTTACTATTTCATATCATACACATCCGTCTATCCATCTTTCTAGTTTATTGTGATAGGATGAATCTCGGCACGTGCAGGTTTCAAGTCGTTATCTCGTAGGGTTTGCAAGTTACAGTCTGTTTTTGGGTAGGAAGTGCCGTTTCGCGTTTCGGCGAATACAAAAGCCGGCATATCTCTGCTTCTGGTCCAGATATCGACCTCGCCAAGGGGCGAGTTTTCACTATATCTTTTTTCATTGCTTTCGCGTAAAAGGATACGCCTCGAGAGGAGAGATCGGAGTAAAGGAAATGCCGAAGAGAAATAAACTATTAAAACAAAAATTCTCCTATTTCCAAAGTGCAAAATCTCCACAAAAAAATAGAAAGCACTCTTTTTACGACTTTCCATGAAATCCAGATGAAAAACAAAAACATTTTCCTGATAAGCAGATCATAATAAAAAAGAAACGACACAAAACTTTGTATCTGTGTTAATATGCATAAAAGTTATCAAACAAGTTAAACAAGTTTTATCAATTTCAAAATTTCTTTAAAAACATATACAATATTTATTCGTTCCGTAATAACCATTTAAAAACATCTTATACGTTAACCCATTTTATTATATAATTTTACGAAAAGAAAACGTATTTTGCTATTATTGAACATATCCATAATGAAAATATACATATATCGCACGATATTTTGCGTCACGGGATACGAAGAAGGAAAAGCAAAAAATAATTCAATACCAAACGAACATTTCTCCCAGAAGTTCTTCCACTCTCTATCTCTCCTCTCCTCTCCCTGGTCCACCCAATGAACCACCCATCCACCTACCTCGCCTTTAACTCACCCCCTTCCCCACCCCATCACTTCCGCTCCTCACTCACTTCTCGTAGGAAAATTCTCACGGCTCACCCATCAGCTCCTAGCGAATCCAGCCGCCGTACTTAGCCCGTATTTATTCTTATAAGAAGCATTGAGACGGCTCGACCTGACGCGACTCTACGAATACTTCCGATCGGTTTATCGAAGCACTTTGGCTTTCAACAAGACTCAAATTCAACACCGTCACGGACTGTGATCAAATCACGGTCCGTCATTCAAACGAAACCCTCTAAAAAGTTTCCTTGCGGTAATACCAGATAAGGCCACGCACTAAATTAAACCGCGTATGCCGCTTTTAAACGTGATAAATAAAGCTAAGAATCGATGATTTTTCAAACTCACTACGTGAGAACGGCACCTTAAGTCGAAGTTCACCGGTACGTCTCACAACGAAAACTCCTGCAGGAATATGTGGGCATACGTGACGAGGAACGGAACCGCGTCCGCTGGTCATTCCCCCACTCCAAACTATCGAAGGTTTCAAACCCTTTAACGATGGTCGAGCTATGGTATAGAGAAAGGTGAAAAAAAGGTCAGTAAACCCGTTTCTCAAAAGTGACCCTCTGAAAGGGTTAAGTTGGGCCGGTTACCAGAGGGTCGAGTCGCAACGGGCCCCCATTAGCATAACCCTTCGAGGTCCAGGCGAAAGCGGGTCTCGGCGTGGCATGGAGGGCCAGAACTGGTCAGGTAAGTTTTTTCGCACTTTTTAATTTCCGATGACCAGATGCCCGGATGAGGCATCCTGGTGGGGCGTCAAGGTACCTATGCTCGCGTATGTGTCTCTATATCCACATGTCTGTATGAACTATGGTCAAAGGGGTTATTGGAAGTAACGTAGGGTCTCGCAAGTAGGGGATTCTTCGGTATGACCCCAATGACCCTACGTTCTTTCCCACCCTCCTTACCTCTACTCTTCTTCACCCTTCAGACCCGTTACGTCGCTACCATCTATGTATAGATACTACCTATGAGGTACCTATGTTGAACCCCCTCCACCCTAACCCTTGTACGCCGGGGACGGATGACCCCATAAAAATCGCGGAACCGGTTTATTGCGGGCCCCGGATTTTTGGACGTTACGTTGGTATTATTCACTGGACACGTGCGCGCGCTCCCAGGTAAATAGGACTACCAGGCCTAGTTGTATTGTCCGGTTTTATGGGTACAGTGTATGTATGCTCTATTGCTATATTATTATATGCTTATGTGCGGGGCATCAAGGCCCACTGAGTTTTGGCCGGTTTTGTTAGGCGCGTTTTGCGCAACCTTCAACGTCATGAATTCCTTTGCTCCTCCTGTGCGTCTTACGTTTTTCTGACAATAGGACTAAGTGCCTAGTAAGGGCAAAGATTGGGGTATGGTGTAGGGCCTGCTGCTCGTCATTGATATACATGGTAATATGTTTTAAAGTTTTGATCACTAAATTGCGGACCAGAATTTTTGATTGCCCTTGACAAGTTTTGGCGTAAATAGTTATTTTTTTGGATGGATGGATCGATTTTTAAGTACTGAAATAATTTTTGTGCATAAAACTGGATGGATTGTTTTAACGAATATTTTGAGAATACCAACAATTTCGTTTATGTAATCGAATCATGCTTCTATTCTGAACGAAGTTATAACTCGATTATATTTTAGACATTTTAAGTTATTCTTATGAACCAAGTAAGGTTAGTTGGGGACTAATTTCTTGAAGAAAATGAGTATTATGGGTTATATGACATTGTGATAGATCCATTTCCGGTTATTATTACTGAAGCATATTCGCGCGTGGAAATATTTATTTATCAACAAGTATCAATAAAATTTGGATATTGTTGTCCAAAAACAATGCAAATAAAGTTTCTTAAGTTGTATATAAACACCAGGACTGCATAAAGTCGAAGTAAACGTTGAAGTTAAAAAAGAAGTATTTCAAAAATTCGTAATAACCCAATATTCCACTCACCGTATACTCGTGTTCAATAATGCAAAGACTTAATTAATACCCCAAAATTAATCTCGAACAATGACAAATAAAAATCATATCACGCACAGTCGACAAAGCATAAATCGCATAGACACTTACGAGAGTACAAAATGGGAACTGATCGGTATTATCGTAATGTGAAGCAAAATCGATTGATTTGAATTGGAGCATAGCAGGTACACCCCCCATTACACAGTTCCGCTGCCTGGCAATTTGGTTAATGACTACAAGGCAGATTCTCAATCGCGCCTTTCCGTACGGCCTCGACAGTACGAAGAAACGAAAGCATAAACGATATGTCGATACTTAACAGAGCCAAGGAAATAAAATAGCCAGAATGAAAGCTAAGATAGATACACATTTACGTACTTGGTGCATAAATAGGTAGCAGATTAGAACTAAAAGTAACGAAGGGATGAAAAATGGCGAAAATGTCTTGAGAAGCGATGTGCTTCAGGATGGTTTAAAAAAAAAGAAGAAAGAAAATAAAAAAAGAGAATAAGAGAAAATGGAGAAAAACGTTCGAGTAGGGCGGTCCTTCTTTCTCCTAAGGGAGGAGGTGGATGGTTGGTGCTGAACGGGTAGGAGGACAGCGGCGGCAGGGCTGGTGGGTGCTTGGAGGGCGGCATTAATTACGGTCCTTTATTATAAAAACTGAACTTCCTCCGGCCAAGAGAACGAGAGCGAGGAGAGTCAGATAAGGAGGGAAAAAGACCCCCAGCTGCCTCCCTCTGTTCAATTTAAAATACTTAATCTGTCTTAGTCTCGTGTCGAGCGGGGTTGTCAAATGCAACTGTTGTCGCGTTCCTTAACTCCATCTTGGGTATCGCGCCTTACTGATTTGCATCCTTATGCTTGAATATCGAGATTTGTTTTTGATCGGTTGTCATATCTTGAGAGTGATAAGGATTTCTATAAATTGCAAAGTTAATATTGCAAAGCAATACTACGTATTTGAATATTTACGAAATTATATTAATTAATAATCAAAAAAATTTTTAATTAAAATTTTTAAAAATGTTACCAATAGTATCTTTTGTTAGGGGTTTGTATGTATTTTCACTTTTTTTTTACAGAAAATAGTCGTCCCGCTGGATGCAACGGTTGAGAACCACCGCGGAAAATAAGAAACGGTAAAATGGCGAGGATTTTAATTTGCATCCCCGCCCTTGTCTTTTGCAGAGCGCGAGTCTACGTACTTTCTCCTTTGGAGGGTTGGAAATATCATAGCTACTTTGAGCACGCGCAGAACGAATTACCAATTCGCCGAGGGCGCCTTTTTTTCGGATTCCAGATTCTTCTTACGACTTGCACCCTCTCTATACTTTTTCTATGTCTTTTTCCTGTCTGTTACTTCTACTTCTTCTTCTTCTACCGCACTGCTGCTGCTGCTGCTACTTCTTACTCCTTCTGTACTTCTTCTTATCCCTGATCCGGCCCTCCGTGGCAAATAACTTTCATAATTCTCGATTAGAAAGTTCATCCCCGCGGCTCGAGGGCATGCGCTCGGCTTTTTCGTAATCCACCCTTCGCGAGTCAGATAGAAAGAAAGATCCCGGTTACGTGTAATAAGAGAGTAATATCGAAATGGACCAGTTTCGCATTTACGTGGTGAAATTTTTTGTTTGACTGTACCTACTCGATGTAACCTACCTACGGTGCCAGACTGAACGGTTTTCTGGCTAACGCAGGGTCAGCCTAAAGGGTCACTCGACATATGGCCCAGAAGTCTGCCCTTCCGTCATGATAGTCATTCACGCGCAAATTCAACCCCTTTTCCTATTTTATACGATTCCGCACGGAAATCTCGGATGCCTCTTTTGCGTTTAGAAAATTGGCACTCAGCACATTAAGAAAGTATTATGCATTATGAAACTGCGATTTTTTAAAATCATTAATTCATTAGACTTTGCTTCATTAGACTTTGACTCATTAGGCTTGACTTCAAGACAGGTATTGCATAGATAAGAGAATTATTTTTCAATATTGTTGATAATGCAATATCGTGTAAAGATAATGGCACTGAAAGGTTCAATATATGTTGGCATCCACAACTAAACTCAAAAAATACCGAGTACCGCGCAAATTCATA
This sequence comes from Pachycephus smyrnensis, assembly GCA_030142225.1. NCBI lineage: Eukaryota > Metazoa > Arthropoda > Insecta > Hymenoptera > Cephidae > Pachycephus > Pachycephus smyrnensis. The sequence goes on along the minus strand of JARQST010000464.1, from coordinate 269,227 downwards.
AGACATTCGCATCTTCAACCCTATTTTTGAAAATATCCATAAAAGTAAAAATAAATTCCAAAACACGCCATTTCTGACATATTTTTCGAAAAACTTACACTATGGTATACATTTTTCTAAAATATATATGTATATTCCAATATTACCAAAATTTATGAATGTCATTAAAAGGGAGATCATGGTCCTACATAAGACACAATTTCGCAATTACCAGTTTAGCACAATTAAAACCAATCCTTTGTTCGTCCACACAAAACCAGTAAAAGACCACTTTAAGGATCCATTACACCATAGAATGAATAATCCGCCATACACGTCCATCCCAAGTTTCCTATTAGTCCAAGAATAAAGAAAACAACTGTCCAAGGTACCTGCAAACTAATCATAAGAATTGTAGAAACCTTCGGAAATAGCAGCACCCAGTCAGTCAACCGGGGACATCAATATCAACATCATCGAGGCAGAGAAAGAGAAAGAGAGAGAGACAAAGACAGAACGTGGGAAAGAGATACCCGGTTACTTATCGCGGACTGCGAAGAGAAGAAAGACCGAGGCGGTAACGCAACCTTTCCCGTCGTCTTTCTCATAATATTCCGCTTCATTAATTTCTCGCAAAGACAGTGTCAGAGTCACGGGGGTGGCACCCGCTCGGGTCTGCTCTCGTATTTAAATTCAAAAACGAGCGACCGGCTCTACGTCGGAGCTCGTCTGGCTCGCAGGAGTTTCTAATGTTTTTCCCTTGGTTCTCTGAGCCACCAGCCACCCCATCTCGTCCCCCTCGCGAATCCATCCGCCCCCTGTCCCCCAGCCACCCCGTCGCTCTGACCCCGCGCGACCCACTCTTTCGCTCTCTCGCTCCCTTATTCGCTCAGTCGCTTTCTCTCTTTCTCTTTCTCCCTCGTCCACCGGCAATACCTACCCCGCTGCCCCGCCGCAACCCTCAGGTCCGTACAGCCCAGCACTCACCCTCAGCCCGTCCCACGAAGGCTCAGTCAATAAAGTATTCTAAAAAGCCCGCACGAATAAGAGCCGTCTTACTCCCTCCCTCCCTTCCTGCCAAACCCACCCGCTCGACCACCCACCCTACTCTCCTTTTCCGGGCCACCCTTGCCGTCCCAACGCCCCGCATCAACCCCCGAGGGTGGGTGGAAAAATAGGGGTGGCAAAAAACGTCAATAATATCGGCAAGATGGAAGCTGCGAATGTTTTAAGGGATGGAGCCAGACTGCCTTGCGGTTTTTCGACCTTGTTAGTATCACTAGAAGGTGGCATTAGACTGTCTTATCAAATGCACAAGTGCATTCAAGATGCTATATGTTTATGGATATGGTTAGGATAGTTAGGTCATTTGTACAGGGTTTCTGGGTGGTCCAGGTAAATTTCGTTATTTTCAAGAACATTGTTGACTATTGCCTATGTAACAGGAAGTACAGTAATTACTGTTAATACGACAATGGATGTATAGGAGTTTACCATTTGGGTAAAGGCATACGAGTCGGCTGTTACCCCTGGAGGATACTCGTGCGGTCCGTTATAGAACCGCATATAAAGTCAGTTGTTCACTAAGGGATGTTATAGAGCATCGCACGCACCATTCAAACGTTAAAGATCAGAAGACAGAAAAATCGTAACGCCTAAGTTAATTGGTTAGGTTATAGGGAGACACAGAAATCTCTGTCACTACGGGGCAGCATATGTAGAGACGTGTGCATATATTATATATATATACGAAATAATTAGCGATCTTCAAAGGATATGTAAGTATCCTTACTTCCAATAAACAGATTGATATAAAAATATAGAACATATAGATAAATAAGTAGCTAGGTAGATACAAGATCGAAGGTATCGGAGATAGATAGGCAGATAGGTAACTACAGGTAACTATAGGTATCGCAAAAGTCGCGTTCAAAAGACCCTGTGAGAGAGGAGAGTGCGAGAGAGAGAGAGAGAGCATTCCTTTATGTATAGTATACCGACGCAACGCCAGCATCGTCGTTACTATCTGTCCTCTCCCGGGCCCATTTCACTCACTCGCTCTCTCTCCTTCTCTTTCTCTCTCTCGCTCTCTGTTTCTCTCTCTCTCTATACTGTATCCTATAGGTATCCAGAAATGTGTGTATACATACGTAGGGTATTATAGTGCGCGCGTGGAATATAATTACCCTAGTCGTGTTTTCCGTTAATTGCCATTATCGGTGAAACTTAGTTATGTTACGTTGCATTGCGTTAGCCTGCGTTACTTTGAAATAGCTAAGAACGGACGTTCGCGGTGCATCCACCTTTAACCGAAATACGACTATATATGCCTACATTTATATACCTGTTCATGTCTCTCTGTACATATGCTAAGTACCTATAGATATAGGTATGTATTGGCGTAGGTAAGTGCGGGATAGTTGAAAACGCGGGAAATTTGACTTTGTCCAAGAAATACGAAATTCAGTCATGTCCATTGGTTAAGTTATACGAAGAGAAAATACAAAGTGTCACTTGATATATGACTATGAAAAAAGATTGCGTAATAGGTTTTTGAAAAAATTTGTTTTTTTTCCAGATTCGATGCTTCTCGAGGATTGGTACTTGTGACTGGAACCCACAGAATTCATCTCGGACAACCTTACCTGCAAGAAGTCCCCTTTTTCTTCGTATCTCGACGGAGCAGCGTCGAGGAATAATTCCATTTTCTTGTGCGAGTACAATTTTGCTTTCAATTTATTTTCCCCCCTTTTTCCTTCTAGCCGGTAACAGTACGATCTCCCACCCCACTGGCCACCACCCCCCCAGCCCCACGATACCTCCCCTCGCACTCACCCCCGTAGCTCCTAGTACGGAACTAACCCCCTCCCTCCTCCTCCTTCGCTGCCGCCGTGCGATTCTCGCCATGCTCTCGACTCGCCGGCACCTACCCTTACTTCCAGCCTCCAGCTACCCTTCGAGCTCCTCCGTGAACCAGCCGGTCTGATCTCCCCCACTATGGCTCCTTTCGTTTTGGCCGTTTCTCCCTTCCCGTCTGAGACTAACCTCCTCCGCTACCCCACTCTTATACCTGCCACCCCAAACCTTCTTCGACCCTTCTATCCACTACCACCCCCTGCCACCCTTCTTCAAGCGTTGTAATTATTAAACATTGCAAGAGCCAGCGGCAGTAACAAGCGTTTTATAACTGTACAAAACGGCGAATATTTTCTTCGGTCGAGGAAACTACTTCGATTGGTGGTACCTGAGATAGATGTTTTCTTTTTGGCTGTATGTACTGATCCTTTCCTTAAAAAATACAATGCTCATGAGACGCATAAACTTATTTATTAAAAAAAGATTTTTGGAGATGATTTTCACGAGGAGTGGATATTTTAGGAATACATTTCTTTTTAATGAATCAAAGACGCTTGGAGATCTTGAATACATTCGGGGGTGTGGAAGTACGATTAGTGAAAGACGGGGTTGTTTCGTGCCCTCGAGTGGGAATTTTGGGGATGATCTCATTTCAATCTGGATTTTAATAATTCTGGAAGGGACGGACTTGCACGGACGGTCTGGTATGAGGGGTCGTGAATAATTTTAGGGTGAACATTATAGGCTAACATTTAAATTCAAGAATTGCAGGAATACCTGAAAGACGGAAAAGAATATTTTTGAAAAGGATATTTGCATCCAATTAATACTGGTATGCGTTACATGAAAAAGTGTAATGCTACCACTTTTTCAAGTGCCCTCTGTACCAAGGGTAGGAAAAAACGACAGTGACAATTTTCACCCTGACCTTTCCATCCCCCCATCGATACCTTACGGGTCGCCATCTCTAATAAAAACCTTACCCCCTCAATATTGTTTTTTTAGAATACACTACCCACGGTGATTGCCGCGCCACCTGGCGGAGAACCCTCGAACATTGCACTACCCTTCTATATCGACTAGAATTACACCCTAGAGCCATCTGTCGTGGGGTTGTAAAAGCAATGAGAAATCCTTGCATCGATTCCGCAACCAGAAAAATATCCTGCGATTGGTACGCGATATCCTTTTTCACAAGAACAGTATTATCAACCCCAAAAAAATAAAAATTATAAAAAATATTTGATAAGAATCCGTGTCCAAATTTTTCCATTTACAAATTCTTCCGTTTAAGTCCCTATTATATTTCTCGACATGTGTGAAAGAAAAAAAATATCGTCCGATATTATCGACACGCACGACCAAAAAAAAAACTCAGTAATCATCCGAAGAAGAAAAGTAGCGATGCGATCTTAACGCGTTCAGAATTGGCATGTCGAATAAATGGAAACGGACGTTCGTAAAAAGCAACAAAATGACGGCGCACCGATAATAGAGCCGACAGCGGTAAAACATCCCTTAGCTCTTACGAAAAGATAAATTTGCGAGAAAATTTACAGTTCTCCTCCGCGACGTCAGACATTATCTGTGCGCGCCACAAAGCCCGATTAACTCCACTTAAACAGCCGTAAAACGTCCGAAGTTTTACGAGCCCGTACGTTATTTTTTATCAGTCGTGCGGGGCTGACTTTTACGGTGCCGTAAAAATTAATTTCTTACATTGTGCACGTGCCGTTAAACATCCAGAAACGAGATAGCATACACCTGAGAGTATAGAAACCAAAATGATGGAAGAAATCGGTAGCGTATCCTTGAGTCTTACTTTTGGTACAAAACCCAGCTTAGCCCCAGTCACGTACTCCATATTTAATGAGAACTACGTGACGCCCCTTTAGGGGCTGGTGGACCCCGCCCTGGGGCCTTTTACAAGGCCCTATTCAAAATAATGCCCCCCTACAAAGGCGTTACCCTTCCAGATAATCATTCAGTTAATTCGCAAAAGACTGAGTCACACGACAACAAAATATACCACTAATGTCACAAGCGGACACATACACTGCGTACAAGTAAATACAGCAATGAATAATTAAAATCAATTACATCGTTAACCCCCAAATTGATTGGAAAATTTTGCGCTTGTGACAAAGGAACGAAAAATTGAATTTTCCAAATAGAATTCAATACTTCGTCAGATATCCAACCCGGCGAGTGGGCCACCTTTGCGAACCGCCTCTTTGCAATTTACCACCACCGTAGATTGCACCTGCACGGTCTATTACCGTGCAAGTTCGTCTGTAGGAGTAGGTAACCCAACCTCAAACCTTATACCTCATCCTTCTCGTGATGGTGGCGTCCCTATTATAAGTTGCAAACAAACTTTACTTATATGCCCGCGACTTGTCCCCGCATGCGCCCACCTTGTAGGTACCCTGAATTCTATCCTATCCTCTAGCTCTCTCTCTCTCTCTCTCTCTCCCCCACCTTCAAAACCTTCCAGCCTCGTCTCATCTCTCCTTCAGCATCTACACTCCTACACATCTAGTGCTCCTTACTCCTTACTCCTTCGCCACTATGTACCATAACCACCCCAATCTCACCCCCCGTTCATACATGTCTACGTTAGGTTAGCACTGGTATATACTACCACCTACTACCCCTACTCTTATTCTCTATCTTCAACCTTCTCTCCTCCACCTTCCAAACCTACGCTACCCTGTTCCTCTATCTCTTCTTCCTCCTATCCTTCTAACCGTCTACCCAGGACCACCTTCGCCGTTCAACCTCCTGCGATGCACCTGCACCTACGACCCAACCTTCTGTTCTCTCTGTTTCGCAATACCTACCCCGTGCTCTTATATATAGGTACGTATCTTCCCGGTACTGAGGAATCTTGGGATGCTGCTGCAACCATTAGAGAACTAATATGCACGAAAATAGATCGACTCAGTATGTGCACGCATCATATGTGAACTCCATAATAGGTAATATGTATCCTGAAGCATTAATTCTTCGTTTCGTTTATGATTTGTGTCTCTTGCGTAATCGGAGAGGTAATCGAGGGAGATGTTCCTGATTAATCTCACGATATACGTATGCGGGATCACAAATGGGAAAAACGTGTAAATTGTGATAGCATGGTTATTTATTGTAATATATAAGAAAATAATATGTAGTGACAGACTGTACTTCTCTTCACCATTCACACATTTGTGATCACTTAATAATCTCGTTTTATTTTCTTTCTTTAAACAGTATCGATCTTACAACACATTCTTCCTTTAAGCAATTCTTATTTTACGGCTCAAATTCTTAGTTGGAATCATTAACTCCAGACATACATTTCATTCGGTAAGGCATTTGCATGGAGCTTCATGTACCGTTAGATATACAATCTGCGAAGAGAAGTTTACAGTTACCGTATTAAGTTTACATTTTAGGAAACAACATATAAGTAGGTAGCTTATAGGGTGCAAGGTAAGAAAATTTTTTTATTGATTTTTCTTATCTGTGTGTACATAATCTTTTCGCTCAGATCCCGAGTTTCTCTATTTTTTGCATTTTTCTTCTAGCACATAGTGAACCTTTGACTAAAGGATAGTTTAGGTACGTCTTTGAGTCGGCTATTTTAAGCGGGATAAGTATCTCGAGTCACGGTCTAATGATCACATAATATCGCATAGTTTACACGTTTATATTTATTTATACTATAGAACAAGATATCGAGCGTACGATATACCCAAAGATGGCTACACTATTTTTAACAGAAAATTAAAAAATGTTTTAAAATCTTTAACTTCATCAGGATAACATTTTTACTGATGTCATAAAATATCAGATAGGTTATCTAAGTATTCCATACATGAGTATCTACAGATCAATTAAGAAAATTGTTAATTGATTCAAAATCATAACCAAAATTACTAAGTTTATTTTGAAAAAAAAATGTTTATAAATCCTGTGCATTGACATTAGGTAAATTCAAATATTTCAGTTACGTCCCTCAGTTCTCGTTATTCAGGATTTTCAAGTAACCGGACCTTGGCCCATTTTTCGAAGGGGTTGGAAATAATCCCTGGGACTGACCAGTGGCTATTAAGAGTAGTGGACAGAGGGGTGCCGATGCCTCGAGGCTTTCTGGAACTAATGCCATAGTAAAGGTAACACTATTGGTACAGAAGGCATATAGCGCTGTACGCAAGCCTTTGTTGTGTGAAATCTTATGCATCCGCGCGTGGTCTAATGAGGTGGCAAATAATTGCTTATTAATGACCAACTGACCGCACGCGCGATATTGTTGCAATCAGGGTCTAATGACTTCACCCTAAGGAAGAAAAGGGTTGACCGATCCTTGGCTGAATTGACTTCCATAAATTTTTTTTTCACCTCACCCTCTAGCACCAGAGGGGGGTCTTGGAGCAGAAAGGTATAAAATTTCCATTAAAAGCGTATGCTGTGAATAATTAGAAAAAAAGATGAAAAGTAATTTTTTTGCCAAGCAGAAATGTATACAGTACTCAATTCAATGAGCTTTATAAATCTTGTGAAATAACGGGATAAAGAGATCACTTAATTGTTTGTCACTTTATATTATAAGGAGAAAAATATATGATTTCTTTAAAAAATTATTAATCGCGATAAATTCTAGATTGATACAGCGCACGATTATTTTGTAAAGGAAGAGTCACATTTTTTTCTCTCTTGGTTCTCTTTACCAAGCTGAAAGAAAGGAGATCCTTTCGGCAGATACGCATTGAGACGATTCAAATTCGGTAACCGAATGCACAAAGGAGACAATCGCGACGCGCAGCGATATCAATGGCGGGACATTTGAATGGATTTTTTTCGGAATAAAAAGAATAAATTGAAATAAAAGGAGACAAAGTAGTTTCGCAGGCCCAAAAGTGACGCAGCCTGTAGCCGAGAACTTTGTGGTATAGTAAGTATATACATAATACATATATCCAACCACACAGGTGCCCATCGAAAAGAAGTACTTACAGCAAACGATAAATCCACAGTTCGCCAAGACGTTTGAATCAAAAAGTAAATTTCATCGTAGCGACCACTCGTCCCGCACCTTCCTATAGAAAGAGCATAGCGGCATCTGCCATAGGAGAATTCCGGATATTGTCCTGTCGAGAAAAATTTGAAAACTGGTCTAACTGGACGTTACGAGGGGGAGTTATCCCCCTGGCGGTATTCACTGCTTAGATAAAAAAAGAAAGAACGAACTGGTTACTATCCGAGATCCGGTTTCTATCCTATTGGACGTTTCGGAAAAATTCAATAGTACGAAACGAAGCCGTCTGGAACAATTCCACCATTGCCAGCAGTCCTTCTGCTGTGAGACCCAAGCGGCGTCGCTTCCAATTTCCGAAAATTTCCGGAGAGCGATTTCAATTTTCCAAGGGGTTGAAAAGTGGACGTATCCTAGAAGACCTTCTCCTTGAGAAGTTTCCCACAGAACGTATATAGCGGTACGGGTACCTGACAGTGAGGAACGTGCTTTAAGTAGGATGTGTTACGTGTCTATATAGGTTAGGTTACCTATATAGTCAAGAGATTCACGTCCCTTTCTCTCTGGGTCAGTGTCCCAAAAACAACGCGTCACGCACCGGACCCGGAACAGGTTTGATTATTTTTTTCACGAAATCGAGTCAGTAGTCAGCGAGTAGTGACCCTTTGCCGATTGTCCATCCTCCTTAGGACGGCCGGACGCTGTCTTATTCAGAACTGGTTTTCTTTCCCACATATCAGGCCCACCGGTCACTCTCACTCTTGAGGGGTTGCTTTTAGGAAGAGGGAGAGAAGGACGAGCTCTTCTCATGAAAGGGGTAATGGGGCCCAGTCGAACTGACCAGTTCAGAACTTGCTCTTGCATCGGTCAGTTCACGTTTTCCAACTCGTCTACGTGGACAAAATCGGTATTTATATTTTTCTAGCAAATTTCATTTTGGGTATTAGTAAAAAAAATTTTCTTCATGTTTTAGTGTTATACGTTTGTAGCTTCTTTCTTGTGATCGATACGATATTTTGTGAAATTTTTTTATTACAGTGTGTGCATTTTTTATTTTCGTTTTTAATTTTTTACTATTTCTTAAAAGTTTCACGTGTACGTAGGAGTTTTTGGGAGGACGCAGCGTGGCTTTAGATTTTCCAAGTTCTCTCCCCCTAGGAAACCACTCGAGGGCGGAGTCCCGAGTAAGCGGCCATGCTGCCACCCCCGTCTTACCAGGCTCTTCCCCCACGACAAAATAAGGGATGAAAAACAGTCAGCCAGCAATGGTGCAGCATTCGGCTTTCATGTACAGTGCTCTCTATTCTACGGTACAATTACGAATATTTGTTAAATAATGAGATTTTTCACAAAAAAAATACCTAGATGATCACTAATATGCAATCCATGTATTTTTATTTGCATGCACGGAAAAGAAGGAAATTAAATGCTATTTAAAAAAAATTAGAGTCAAATATATCAGCTTCGCATTAATAATTTCTGAATCGTATACAGATTTTACAGATCATTTTCTTAGATTCTATAAACAAAATCAAAATAATTTATATTCAAAAGACAAAAGTAATGCACTAAATTTTAATATAATGATATAATTTTCATAAAATTCCCATAGCGTATATAAAACACACAAGTACTCTCAGTATTCTTAAACAATATCCTCACCTATAAAACTTTTATGACTCTTCTTTTCCCGAATTCAGATACGCCCGAATTCCGTTATTCAAAATTTGGAATCCAGGATGGCCTCGAGTTCCATTGGAGCTCTCACGATTTCTCGCAGTATCTCTTCATCCTCTCCACGGTCCTTCATTTCTCTCTCTCTCCCCCCCTCCCTCCCTCTCTCCCCCTCCCTCTTTCTCTCTCTCTCACAACTTTCTCCTTCCCTCTTTCGTCTATACACAAAGTCACACACAATCTCTCTCTCTCTCTCTCTCTCTCTTTCTCTCAGTCTCTCCAACTCTCCTGGCAAGGACGATATTTCTCTGTGGAAGCTTCTCGTAGAGTGAATGCTCCTTAATTTCCTTTGAGCCGTTTGCTTCAGAGTAGGCGCCTTCTCCCTCGCGTACTCACTCTCTGACTCTCTTACCCGCGGTCCCGTCCTCGACTATGGGGCGTCGGGACGTCGACGCCGCCACCCTTCTCGCCCGCTCTCAACCTTATTCTGTAATTTCGTTTACAAATGAAAGGGCCGCGAGCAACGACTTTGTACTCGACGCTTCTACAAACGTGTTCCAGTCCGTGGAAGCAACCTGAAAAGCAGACTACTATACACAACCAACGACTTGGCAAAGATAGTTGCTGCTTACGAAGAAACCCATCGCCACCCCTTATGCAATTCATCGCAATTTCAAGATATTTTTGACAATTATCATGTAGCTATTAAATTTGACCTTGAACCTTCTCTGCACTATTACGGCATCGGCCTAGTACATCGTGTTCACTGTCGGTAACGTGTTTCGTAGATGGCATAATAATGAGAAATATATTCAAGAGATTAGCATGGTTTATATAGCAATGTCCATATAACGACATGTCTTTTTAGGGGTTGTTCGTGAGATACCCTACACGTTCGGCACGGTATTTTAATTCGCCGGAAATGCTGGCAGACCGCCAAACGTCCACAGAGATTTCTTAATACCCGCCGCAAAATGCTCGGGTTTGCTTTCTATGGAGCGGGTATAAGCCCAGCGCGATAGGGGATGAAATCTCGTATTTTTGTAATCCCGGAAATAGAGTAGAGTTAAGGATTTTTTCATGGGTCCTTATGGCGTATTGCTGTCCATCGCTAACGGAAGGGATGGATATGTCGAGTTGTATAGCGGGGTGTCTTGGGGTGAACTTACGGGCGGGGATGGCGAGGAATTTGAATTGAGGAAAGGGCGGATTATCCGGGAGGAAAATACGAGACCAGACCGAAATTCATAGCGAACCTCGATCCCCGATACTTATGACACTCTCTCTCACTCCTTTTCAACCCCCTTGCCAACGCACACGCACGTATAGATATATTTGTGCGCTGTATACAGTACGTGTGTATATCCTCTTGACTACCCCTTATATTCTCTCTGCTCAAAACAGCCCCCACGAGCACCTCCGCGCACTCACGGAGTCGCTAGCTTTTGTCTCTGCATTGATTTCTGGGGCCAACTTCGCTTCGTTGCCGGCGTCGTTAAATTATAATCGCGAAACACCCGGCTGAAGTTGCAGACAAAGCCTGCCGGAGTCAGGAAGGCCGTCCCGGGTAACTTTGGGATGCGCCTCTGATGGTCGATCCGTTCGTACCCATTTGATTCTCGATGTTCATGGGAACTACCCCTATCGATGCAGATCTTAAAGTCAGGGAGCCAATATCAACCTTGACCATAAAAATAGTTTTCAGCAACTTCTTTACGACTACGCAACATCAGTTAGATCTTGACCAATTTCAGGAATTTCAAAATCCTTACCCCTACCATGGTTCCAAACTGTGAACTATTTTTTAACGGTAAAAATAATATAATATTTATCATATGGGGAACACAGAATCGTTGAAATATATATATTTTTTTAATATTACTTCTGTAGAAAGTTTTTTTCGTTCTAACGACCCTTAAGTCTTGAAATTTTGCGGTACGTGTTAGACCCTCAGAGGGTGGCTGTAACGCGCACTTCTTGAGTTCGAAGCAGGAAGCCACCGCCACCGCCACCCCTCCCGCCAAGTTGCCTTAAATAAATGAAACTTCTAGAACGGCGCGCAAGAACAGGCGGCACCAGCATATAAATTCTCTCGCTTCGTAATTTCAAACTCAAACACCAGCGGGGCACTCACCTCCACCTTCCTTCCCCATTCCACTATCCTCTGCCTACCGCGACTCCTACTACCCCCGTGCATCAACCCTTTCATACCCAACATCCACGCGATTCCTTGGCCGGAGACTCCAGGGGCTTGCGGCTACCAAACCCTACTGAGATTTCAGGAAGATGAAAACTTATGGGGCAGACGATAATTCGATAATGAATACCACAAAAATTTTTTTCGTTAAACAAACAAAATGTTCTGTATTTAAAAAAAATTTTTTCACATTTTTTCCAATTTCTATGATTTAGAAATACTTTTATTTGCTCTCGAAAAGACTTCCAAGGTACGCTACACGTATACTCATCGATACACTTTTTCTATTGAATATTGTCCAGTCAAATGAATCTACTGGTACAATGAATCTCCATAGTTCAAAGGTTACTCGGTCATAATAAGACACCTTTCAATGCGAACTGGCTTTAGTGGCTCTGCAACCGTTTCGCTATTTGCGAGATATGTCTCTCGGCAGGGCGCAAGCTCAGCCAATGAAAGCTCCGACGAGCTTTTACTGCGTTCTTACACGAGGCAAGGGGTGGGACTCTGCCTCCGCTACGTTCTTATTGTTTCAACCCCCGTGCTCCGACACAGCCCAACCATCCCCCGAGCGCGACTCTGTGCTTAGAATTTTAATGGACCAGCTTAGAAATTGTTGGTGGAATTAGATTTTAGAACGAGATTAGGGTTGCTGCTCGAAATTACTACGGGTACGAATTTATGCCGTCGTCGAAAGAGCACGACGCCCACCCACGCAATCGATATATATATATATATATGTAAATATATTTATAGTCTAAGCGATGTGCCTCGAGCATTCACGATCGACCTTTCTTACAAAAAGCTTGCGTTTTCGTAAAATAAGATATCGCGATATTATCACCCTTTTCTTTCGGGCATCTAATATTTCTCTAGGTGGTATCACCTTTGGGATTTTTCAAATTAATTTGAGTCACATTTAATCGCATACATTCCAAATAAAAAAATTATATGGAATTCGTGTCGTCATAGTAGTATCATAGTTTTGGAGTATCTACGTACCACAGGGGATGTTACTTTTTGCAAGGAAAATATGCTTGCTCAATTTCTTATTCCAATTCGCAGAGCCTCTAGATTCGGAAGAAAATTTAGCCTGTCTATTTTGTGGCCCAGGGTACATCCTTTCGAATTTCTGGAAGAAATCCCTCCGTACTGACATGAAACCTTCGACAAGACCTTCCTTTGCGAACCTATATTATATCCAAAAGCAGGCTCCAGGTTGCTTCGCATGCACAATTACCGGGCCGGGTGGGCCGGGTGGAATGAAATTTCGTCTTGTGCAGCAGAAGCAAGCAAAGTGTGCAGCCTCTCCGTTCTGCTCGGCCTGGGAATTGAGTTTCGCCAGGAGAGAGCAGGAGAGCAAGAGACCGGGAGAGAAATGTTGAAGGAGAGAGAATGGAGCGAGCGAGAGAGGTTGAGAAAGACAGAGAGACAGAGAGGAGTAGCACACAAGGAAAGGCGGAGAACGGCCTTTTGGGGGTGGTTAGGTGGATGGGCTGGTGTAACACTGTTATTGCCAATAATGGCATACCTATATACACAGGTATACTCATCGGACAATGATCGTGAAATTGATTTGAAATAGAAAAAAAAAGGTACAAAAAACACCCTCTGTTCTATTAGCGCGTTTCATCCCCAAAAAGCCAACTACCCTCTGTACGTTTTACGGAGAATTTGCAAAGGATTCGTACGCACCCTGCTTATCTATATCATGCATAACGTTGGATTACTAACAACTATTTAAATAATCTTTGAATTTTAATTAGTTCTACGACTGTTTTTATGTTTATTTTTAAATATTATTTTTAATTTAATTCTCTTTTGCTTGGTTTAAGGTCTTTTTGTTTTAGTGCCAGTTAACCCTTTAGCAGGGAATTTGTAGCTAGGGATGTTTAATTCGTTTTTTTCCATTCTTCATCCCCTTTCTTGTCAATCTAATCAATTATTACGTTTAGAGGACCTTTTAATCTTGAGCGCAACTCTTACTGCCCGGGGTATAATTTCGATTAACGAGAACGCATACAGCGTCGTTAGGTTTTTTATTATTTTTAAAAATTTGTAACTTTTTTGTCAAAGTGATGAAATCGACGGCAAGGAATGGCGTGCCTCTTCCCGATTGAAGAGATCGGTTCAACGAGTTCGAAGGCATCTAATCCAACTTGAAGTAAATCGAATGAAGTCTAGAATTAAATAGAACCCTCTCTGTATTCCAGGCGCGAGGCAAAATAGGGATGAGGACGAAGCCAAGACGAAGGCAAGGTGAAGCAAGGTTCCTTGTATTTAATTACCAACTCTAAGTCTCCAGTCGGGAATGAGGAAGCCTCAGCCCACTCTCTGCTTCCACCACCCATGTCCTTTTACGTGGCACGAATAGCAGCCAGATGCGAGACAAGCGAGTCTGTGCGATTTTTACAACCCTTAAAAGGTCCTCCATCAGGTTTCACAAGATGTCTCGCCGCAATGGTACGCACGTCTACATACTTACAACCCTTACTCCATATATCTGCAGGTAGAATAATTTTACTGACAAGAGTATAAGAGAGAGAATGGAGGTAGACCTGGAAATGCATACACATATGCAAAGTGACCACGAAGACGTTAAGGGTTGTTCGATCTCTGTAACGCTTGTAGATGTAAAGATTTTTTTCCACCCCCTGGCAGGCAGTAACGAACGTAAATCCTAAAAGGCATTGAGATGATTCTAGGAAAATTAGGTATTGGGCAAATGACATCAAAGAACCAAGAGTACGGAGAGGCCTAGAGCTAAAGAAGGCTTCACCCGTTTCATCCCTTAAATCCTACCCGAGCCATATTTGCCTCGGCGAGCTGCTCTCCGGTCCTCTCTTTCTCCCGACGCCATCCCGCGTTATTCTCCATGTCTCATCCTCTTTCCAGGCAACCACCATTCCCCTTGCCCCTCCTCCCGCGACTCTTTCCCTTTCTCATCTGCACCCCTCTTTGCAGAAGACCCGTGTGCACACCCCTCGGCTTCCCAATCTACCCTCGTAGAGCCCGAAAAGCAACGTGCACCCTGCACCCCCCTACGGCCGCGGCCCACGTTCTCTCCTCGGCGCACGTTCGCGCAAATATCGCCTTTCATATTCCTTCGAAGGAGCAGAAAATCGTTACGGTGCCTTTTGCGCGCGCGCTAGTGAAATACCTAGGGGTGTCCCTCCACCAGCTCGGGCTTGGGGGTAGCTACCCTTCAGGGGTGTAAGTAAGTAAAGTCTCTCAACCCCCTCTGGCTCCGCCAACGTCTCGTCTTCCTGTAGCTCTGGCTCAGTCCCAGCCTCACCTTCACCCTCGCTCCGTTTTCCAAGCCACCCCTTTCGCCGAACCCTCTTATCCTCGTGCCACATCGCCCTTAGGAACCTACGGAACCTCTACGGAACTGCCAGAGCCCACTATTACCCACCGCACCACACCGCCACATCCCTTACGCCCTCGACTCCCTACGTCGACCTACCCGCGAGAACCACCCCCTGCCCTGGTCGAGACAAAGATGGCGGAAAACTAAACAACGACCGTAAGAACATTTTATCTCGACGAAATTATGCGCGTCTACTGCGTGGAAACGACGTCTGATCTCTTACGCGACTTATCCACTTATGTCAAGACTGAAATCATCCTCTGCGTGTCTTAAAAAATATTCCCAATAACTTTTTTCTTTAAAAAACATATTTACATTAGACTGCCTTAGTGTTAAAAAAAATTGTAATATCTACAAGACTACTGATAATAACCTAATACATTAAATTATTAATTAAAAAGAAGTTATATTCAGAAAGCAGTATTAATAAAAAGAGCGAGTACTCAGCTGTTTCAAAAATAATTGCAAGATATCATTAAAAATCTTTTTTGCTGGATGACATTATAAACTGGCTACTTTTCTATTGGTACCCGCGAAGTGCCACATGATAGAAGCTCGTTAAGAAGAGTCTCTTGGGATTTCGTGAATAAATGATGTTTAATCTTCATATTAGAAAACCAGGAGGCTGGAGGACCGGGACCATCACCAGGACCTAGAGGGGTTAGAAGCGGTAGCGGAGGGCAGGCGGCGTAGGACAGCCTGGCACGAAGTAAGGGTAGGGCGCAGGAAATTTCTAGAAACTTCAGGTTTAGCAATTAACGTCAGAAATTAACGACGCCCGCTCGCTCGAGCCGCGCGCGCAAAGCGCCAGAGAAATTAGTCTCGGAAATTCTCGTAAAATTTCTCGTTCGCTCACTAGCTCTCGCCGTCATCAGCATCGTGTGTACGTCCCGTTGCCTACGTCGACGCCGCTAGAGCGTCACTCGCCATCCCATCACTAGGCTGAGTCCCGCGAACGGTAACTTCCAGGAAATTTTCATTACGTCTGACAGTAATGACGTCATCAGTCAGTCGACGCGCTTTCATTTCGACTCGTCCCCACTACCTGTGCACACTGGGCCTACCTTTGGTTCCTCCGCCCAACCACCCCCAACAGGAAACGAACAATCCCCTTTTAACGAACTCTTCACTTCAGCCAAGCGCACATTTCCCTATTCACATGATATCATATGCCTTGATTCTCAAGATAAAACTAGCGAATTTATACAATTTACTGGCACCATCATTTTGATAATGAATCCCACCTTATCCTTACGGCAGCCATCTTCCCCAGGACTCATTCCAAGTATATCCTTATCACGGTAAGATCCATGTTGGCCAAACCTTTCGAATCCCGCACGGGAAATTTATCAGGAGCCAAACGACATATCCGTTTTCCCAAGTAATCTCGCGTAGCTTCAGGCGATTCTCAAACAATTCTATACGTTTAAGGTGGCCGTAGATGGGTGGTTGGGTGGTGGTAGGTAGATTGGTAGGTACCCAAGGATGGAAGGAGGACTATGGCGCGAGGAAACGGGTTTCGGTACTGCTGCCAGCGTACCTACCCCAGGATCAGTCCTGGTGGCTGGAGGTTGGAGCCGTAGAGAGGACCTAGGTGGTAGAAGGTATAGAGGTAGAAGCAGAAGCAGAGAAGGGAGGAAATAGACAATACACCTTCGCGGTAGGTGGCTTATCTAAGAGTCCATGGCGTAGCCCCGGGGGTGCAGTAATAACCGGGAGGGCGGCGATACCGGCTAAGAAATGATAACGGCACTCGCAAGCCAGCTACCATTTTCGAGTTATATTACCCCAAAAGCTGCCGGCGCTACCTCCGAGTTGGTAGCAACATCGGAGAGTCTAGCGAGTCGTGTGCGATCGCGCTATCGCACTGTTTGGAGACCCCTCCCCCTCCATGAATGCCACCCTTTCGGAGACCGACCTCGAGGGCCACCCCATAGTCGAACTTAGCCACCCGCCGTCACGAGGAGTGGCAGACACGTCGCCGTCCTTCCATCCGAAACATCCGAAACACCCTCACCCCCCCCCCCCCAAATATACCCTGCCACTACCACGTTCTTGGATCCTTTCGGTCATGAATCTTCAGGAGCCGTTCTTCACGCCTTGGGTACGCCTCATTTTCTACGATTTCGATTCTGCCTATGAAACACACTACCCTTGGGAGGTTAGATATCTATGTGGTACGTATTCAATGTTTGACGAAGGACCCCCGTGCCAGGAGTCTTCTAGGGGATGATTCGTATACCCTGCGAGGGGTTGGTCAGGATGGAAAGTGAGATCACAGAGTACTGGGATGGTCGTCGCGTCTCTTGGTTTAAATGAATGTTTTGCATTTTAGGCCGCAGGCTAATTTATGGAGGTGAGCTTACTCTCTGCCCTCGTTTCACACCCTCTTGCTTGGTCGCTCGAGCGTTTTATTTTCACTTAACGAGAAAAAGATTCTCAAAGCTACGCGACGAGTGCGCCGCGAGCTTTTAAACCACTCGTTCTCGTTCCTGGACTGATCTTGTTTTTCTTTCGCGGAGATTTCAAACAGCCACGAGTACTGCAGAATTCATTATTTTTAATGAAGCCCTCGGTACTTATATTGACATTGGCATAGTATACGTACGTGGTATACGTAGCCGTTAAAATTGCAAAAAGTTTACTTATATAACTTTTAAGTGAATTATTTATTTGAGATCTTTGGAATAATTGATTCCATACGATTTATTATTTATTCATAATTTTTAGTGAAATATAATACAAGTTCGATCAATGTATAATCTGGTATTTATTATGATATATGAAACAAGGTAAATTTGTATTTTTTAATATTACTGTTAGGATCGAATCATAAGGGTAGTAGGTATACCAAAAATAAAGAGGATTCACATGAAATCACAAGTGACGAAGATTGGACCAGCGAGGATGAGAAATGGCGAAAAAAATAACAGGTTTAACGAGTAAAAGCGAGGAGCGATAAAATAGCGGGATCAGCTTATCCAACTTGGCGCGAAAATTAAAATGAGATTCACTGGCCGTAGGTCAAAGGGAGTATAGAGTAGAGAGGGGTGGTATATTTAGCACAAAAAGCCTCTAATTTCCAACAAGGGTGTAAAAAAGGAGTTCGCCACGGGAGCATACACGGTGGTATGTGTACCTATGTAGTAGTTATGTATTTAGGTAGAGAAAGAGGAGGACCGTTTGTGTATAGGGTCTATAAAACACCGCTTAGCTTTTTTACCCGCGGGGCCGGTTTTAACCCCGTTAAGCTGTTTCCCGTCTTTTCCACCTTTTTTTCCCCCATACCACTACTGGTAAATTGAGTGGACTCCCGAAGGGGTTGACACGCGACTCTTTCCCTTGACTCTCTGCGGATCCTACGTACCATAGAAATGGACGCGATCTCACTTATATGACTACGTCGACTTCCGATGGGTAAAAGCATCAGAAACCACGGCCGAATGGCGGCTTCTTTCTTCATCCCCGAAACGACACAGGGACGGATTAATAGTCGAACAAATTAGAGCAAAGTTTGCCCCATTCCGTGGCACTAATCCCATGCATTAAAAGTTAACGGGGGTGCTGTAAACCGGGGCTGTGTCCTCTTGGCATTAGATTTCTGAGTTTGCCGGCTCGAGTTAGAGCAACACCAGATCTGCGTTTCAACTGGAAACAACGTTAAGGGATGCTGCGAGTGTTCTCCAGTTTCCAAGCCTTGACCAGGAACGGCACTTTCTTTATTTTTAAACGCACCCCTCCGCGTACAGTGAACGTATACGTGGCTCAGATCGATAAGAAGATGGCAGGATCGAACGGGTGGTGGTACAGGTTTTTAAGGGATGAAGGTCAGCCGGGTTAAAGGGGTGCGAATATTTACCTGCGCCTTCTGAAAATATTCCTAGTGGCTTTTGGGAAGAAATGATAAAACGTACATGGAACAGAGTTGCCTGAGAGGGTGGTTCTCTTGTTTTGCACGAGATATTAATACCCCGCGTTATCTAAGGTGCTACCTCGCCATTGTAACCGAATATCCGACTCGAGACGGGGGTAAAAAACAACCCCTAACATTAATCAACCGTCATCTTTGCTGGAAACCGACCCTCGCCTTGGTTCTCCCCGGCTCCTCACGTTTTTCATCTTTAATGATTTAACCCCTGAGAAGCAGCAGCCAATCCACCCCTTCGTTTCACCGCGCCCCCGCAAGGGTGGATAACCCTAGACACTACGAAGTGAACAAAATCTTTCCATTATGGAGGTTGACTGACGCTGTAGGAGGGTTGATAAAAGGGGGAAGGATGATCCTTGAAGGAAAGTAATCCACCCCCTTCCTTTTGTACGTAAGCCCCACTATCTACCACCCTTATCCACCAGTCTCACTCGTTCCGTTCGTCTTGCTCGTCATTCGAGGCGCAAGGGGGTCGCGATGCTCCTGGAAAACACGGAAAGTATAAGATCTACCCTCCGAGACATAGGGGTGCTGGCGTAGTATCGACGAGTCCCAACGAAGAGGAGCTACCCCTTCCAATCGAGCGAGTAGAGCCACCGTTGAACTTTGCAATTTTCCTAGGTGCCAGGGCTAAGGGGTTGCGAAAGACAGTACACGCTCGACGGGAGGACGTTTTGAATAATGACTCCGAGGCGCGGTCGGGGCTCGGGCGCCATCTTGGCTTGCCTTGCCTTGCCTCTACTTATAATTATTGATGTGGCCCGAACTTTATATAAACTGGAAACTCGACTCCCTCGTGCTGGCTCACACCCTCCTCGCACACCTCCTCTCGTCCTGGAGCCTTCCACCCCGCTTCCGCTCCGCTCCTCCAGCGAGCACGCCGAGCCAGCCAGGGGAGGAAATTGTTGGAGTTTTCAAAGTCTGACGTGCAGGATATTATGAACCTGGTGGGTGGGGCAAGGGGGGGGGGGTGACAACTCGAGGATGGAAATCATGGGTGAACTGGCTCCGATCACTCTTACGCCCTTTCATTTCAAGTATTCACCGGAGACTAACAGTAAATCGGCCCATTCGCTTTGGATTCTCTTACGAATTTCGGAATATTTAATCAACTAGACATTTCGAAGTTTTTTTTTATTTCTCTATGATACGTTTACACGAGCTTTTTCTATTTGTCTTCTAGTTTACATGAAAGTTGGAGTTTCGAACTAACTTTTTTTTCAATGTACTGCATCGATTATGCGCAAAAAACATAACGTAGTGTAGTTATAATGAAGCATTGCTTTTTTTAGTTACATAACAAATTACATATTTATAGTTCTATTTTTAATTTTTTAGCGAATGTAACAAACAGTTTTCAATTATTGTCAGATACAAGCAGGCAGTTTCACACTTGGACTAGTCACAAAGCTATGAAATTTGGTATTAAAAAATTACATTAAAATTGAACTACTACTAATCCAAATTTAAATGTCTAAACAATCTTCTAGTTTGTGTAATTATAACGTCCTTAGAAGATATTGACTTTATCAGGTATGCTGATGATAGAATAACCAGCACAGTGCCTATACATATACTAAATATTGATATTTCGACCAAGGTCCTTGTCCTTGGCCAACATCCAATAGTCTGACCAAAATCCACCAAAAAACTTGTCACCTGCAGTAACTTAAAACACCCCTCAAAATATCATTTAATTATGCAAATTCTGCAATGCTACTTATCCTCCTTATCGACCACCAAGAAAGTTTTAAAATTCCACCTAATCACATAAAAACATAAAAAATAAAAAATCTCAAATTCCACATATAGAAACTCACTAAAAATGATTAAAAAAAGAATATTTAAATACTACTAACACCCCGTATGGAAAAGCCATATATGTGAAAAATATATTGAAAAATATATGTGTCCAATATAAAAATATATTGGACATATATAGATTTTTTCTGATTTAATTATATAATTATATATTTTCAAAAATATATTGACACGATATATTTTTAATATATGTTAATATACATTTTGAGATATATGTTAACATATATTTTAAAACAAGTATAAATTATATATTTAAAAAATGTTTTTAATTTATTTTATTTATTATATTTAACTAATAATAATTATATTCTTTCAGATTCATCTAATGGCTACATATGAAATCCTTCAATCAACACCCAATTTCTATTATTAATGAAAAAAACTAAGCTGAGCTCAAAATTCCAAAATACTTGAAGAATTCTCCATCTCTGAAGCGTCCTGAAACGTGCCTGATCGACATATGTATACTCTCGCCGCAGCACTATATATATATACATATATATATATATATAGAAGAGGAAACCCATGTATAAGATAGTGATACCAACACTAAGAGGAAAACCGGCAGGTAGTAGACCTATACTTGATAGAAGTATAAGCTTTCCTCGCAAATGAGGTAATATATATACAAAAGCTAATACGGCCAAAAGTTGCCAACTTGGATGAGTCTCCGAGCTCTCGCTCGATCTCTCTCATACCCTCCAGAAGCACCCAACCACCCCCCAGCACACCTTTCGGTACCCTATGTCTTTCATCCGCAGGATCTCTGCGGGGTGACTTGATTTATTTATTTAAAAAGGAGTTAACACGTAATGGAGTCACCTGGGAATCCAGGTGAGTTTTCTTAAAAAACAGAAGATGATTCTCGTTAAAGAAATCATGGGGATGAAAGGGTTTATAGCACCTTGAAAAATGTTTGTTCAAGGTATCTGCCAAAATTTCCGGTAGGCAATTTAACCTGGGACTCAAAATTTCGCTAGCAGTGGTACGAAGCTCAATTGAAATTAAAGGGGTTTCCTGGGAAACGAGCTTCCTAGCTACGCAGAATGGCGGTTGGCTGTAATAAAACCGGGCTGTATTTTATCGGAAACATTAACAGCTTCGTAAATCAGGACTGAAACCATTCCCGGTTTAAACGCGGTATATATAGAGTATACCGCGCAACAATTTAAGATGACGGTATTATATCTTCCTACTTCCGTTACCTATACTCGCTTAAAATACGTAACCGCAGTCATGAATTCAAGAAAGATCTCTTGCGTCACTAAGGCAATCCTTTGATTCGGCTCTTTGAATGTTTCCTATAAAATATCGCATGAGCGAGTATCCAAAAGCTAATGGCGTGATTATATTATATATCAGTATACCGATTAGTGTATTAGGAAAATTCTATGTTTCATTAAGTAAATACTCATTATAGACAGATCACACATGAGACTCCATATTAACATGCTAGGTATAGCAGCAGCAGTCTGTAAATTTTTACAATCAACCAAATGGCGAGAGACTCAAGTTAGATTAGACAAACATTGCAGCCTCCAGATTCGTGGATAAGGGCTGTAGATGTTGGAAATGGAGAATATAATCTACCCCCCTGTTTGAGGAGGGAAGCTATCGGCTGCAAGTTGGAACAAACTCGAGTGTGTACTTTCCGTAGCGTCGTGCGGCAACATATACGGTTGATTGTGTCTGTAAAATGCTAAAGGGACCGGGTAAGGGATGATAAGGAAGACACCAGGGTAGTTTAAGGAGACTACTTTTCGAATAATAACAGAGGGTAGTTTATGCGAGCCTAATGACACGACGCTACGTGCAGAACAGGAGTCGTGATTTTTTGCTGATGAAATATACGCCAGTACCTTTTTATTCCTGAAGGGAAGCTCCAAGGGGTGGCTCATGAATATTCATTTCTTGCCGGTTTCTTACAGGGGGTTGCACGGCTACGAGGGTGAGGACCATGAGGAAGGGTGTACTTTTAAGCGGAAGAGTGGGGGATCTGGATCAATGCCGAGGCCACGCCTCCTACGTCTTACATCCTACCCCTACCATTCCTTTCCGTTCCTTTCCATTCCTTCGTTCCCTATTTTCTACCTTTCCTTACCCGACACCCTTTACGCCTTTAATAAAACGCATCCTTCTTGCCTAACTACTTGGAAAAATTCACTTTGCGTCAAGTTAAGCTTACATTAAGTTACCCGCAAGCAATTCTTTGTGTCGCGAATGTGCCATTGAGAATTTGATGCACAAATAAAAACAACTAGTTGATCAAAGCGAAGCCTTATAATCGACATTTTTTTTAATTTTTTGCAGATATCAGAAAAAGCATTAGTCAGTATCTGTCACCTGGGATTCACAACCGTAAAAAGGATCACCGGTAAGAGAGAACGTGAAAATGAAATTACATATAGCATAAACTATTTTATGCTTATTTTTGCTAATTTGTTAAAAAAATAAATAAAACTATTTTTAATTTGTTCAAACAATATATATATATATATATATATATTAATCTCCATCATTTATATTGTATCGAGAATAAAAGTATCGACCCTCAAATGATTCATTCGTTTTTTGTAGCAGATAATTGATGCTACCCGAAGATGATGAAATAAAATTTTATTGTACAAAGCAAATTAGAAAATATTGTTCAAATAACGCTCTGATTAGATAAAGCAGTGTTATTAGAAGCAATGGTAGTAATTTCTCCTGGCTTTGTACTCGGCTACGGCTTCGGCGTTGTAGGTAGATAGGTATATACGTACCTATCTCATTCCGAAGGAGCTACTTCTCATTTGATCTGATCTTATCTCATCTCATCTCGTCTCGTCTCAAGGCATCATCACGTCTCCTCTTGTTCTTCTTGTATCTCCTTTCGTCTTGCCTACCTCCTAGCTCTGTCCTCAAAGCCTCAGGCTGTTCTTTCTTCGACAACGAGTACGTACCAACTGCTGCCAATTACACATCGATGTATTATATACCACGTGTACTCTGACGTATCCATGTATACCAACATAATGAAAGAAAACCAATTCCCTCGTGTTTGAGGATCTTAATGAAACTGCGTCTAAGCTCCACAAAAAACATCTCGTGTTGGTGAAAAATTGGAGTATTCGATATTTCCATAAGTACAAAAAGAAAATAATCAAGATAAATAAACCTAATCAAAAACCTTAATAAACTTCATTAATTAGAATTAATACAATTGAAATTAAGTATATGATCAAAGTAATTTTAAATCTTTTTTTAATATCACATTTTCTAAAGACAGAAATTCCATAATACATTCTCCATATGCATATATTATTTTGATTATATAATATAACAAGCCATAATACATACATATATATATATATATGCATAGAAATATGAATAAATAAATAATGTATAATATACCATACTGTAAAACAGATTTGACAAATAAACATTTTATTGCCTCCCATTCCTGGATTACACAAATCTGTTACGTATCAATTGTTTTATCCCTTTTGCAAGATCCACATGAGCGTAACCGGTAGATCAGAGGTGGTGATCCCGGAATCGAAAGTCGGTCAATTGGTCAAGCAAGATCCACACCGGTTAGGCACTTAAGTGGCGAATAGTTCTCAATGGGAAATCAATAGCGATGGAAGTACGTTTATCAATGGAAAGTGGAGCTTATTGAAGACTGCTTATCCCGTGAAGCTATATACGATCGAATACTTAGGTACTGGGAGCATTTTCGCAAAGGAATCCTGTATTGATATTGGATCGAATCGTAGGGGTATGGAAACCTAAGTACGTAATTTGCAGCTAATGGCCGCGCTCTATTACAGTAACGTCTGGTAACGCAAAGCTCTGGCACCGTTCTCCTAATGACCCGTGTGCTGATTCACTCGCCTCCCAAATTACCGAGATAGCTGAAGAAACCATGGCCAGGTGGTGAAGACACCATGACCGTCACCTAAGAGCACGTATGACTTCGGTAAATTTCATTGGAGCGAAAGAAATTGTTGTGTCGAAAAAAAGGGGTCGAAATAAAGTTTGACTCTGATTGACCTTAGAAAGTTCTAAATTAGGAGATGGTAAGGATTGTTTAGTGTCTTGACAACAGCGTATTGACAATTGTATGGGTTTTCATGCAAGCGTGCAAGGGATGGATAGTACTTTCCCTCTAGGTGAAATGACTTGAGCTATGTGTCCTTTTCGAGTGGTTTGGTTCAAAAAGTTTTCGCTGTGTGGCAGCACAAGCTGCACTATCTTAGCACAGACACGAACCCCTTTTCTAGTTTCCGGCAGTGGTTTTCTACCCTAGGGGCACAGAACTCACTACGATTACCAACTGAGCGACCCCACAGATAACCAAACACGTAAACCGCAGGCATAAGGCGCAACGTGGTGAAACCAACCGACTCATTTTTCCCACAGTATTAATGACCACCGTTTGCTCCGATAAATACACCCCTTACTTTACTCGGCGGACCCGCGGATCGCGTTTAATTTACCGAAAGAGATAGTCCAAAAGGAAATTGAAAAACTTTGCGGCGTCGTTATTAACCGGAATTAATTAAACACGCAGCCTACGTTGTTTTCCCTCGATATTCCTTCTAACAAAGTAAACTTTGTTTTACCCGTTAAGCAACTTTGAGAATAACATTGTATCCTTTTCAAAAAGTTCGAAATACTCGACATGCTGTACCTACTTAATTTTAACTGAAATTAAAAAAAAACTGGCAGTAATGTCTGACAAATTAGTACGGATAAGGATGATCGACTTTTATTTTTATTTCTTGTACGAATTCAGCCGCGGAGAATACGGCCAAGTATAACGGTTCGTGACCGCAGGCAGGCCTTGTGAACGTAATTAATATTTATCCCTCCACCCCCGTATGCGAGCACCCTTCCGACGCCCCGTGACCCCTCTAAAATCCCAGCACGCTCCTTGTAAAATCTAATATCTGAGGAAGCCGCTCCTCCGTAGGTTTAGGGGGGTGAATTTTACCCCTTATCCACGTAGCCGCCTGGCAGCCACCTAACCACCTACACCAACCCCCACAATCGCCCTGTCTCTGGCGGTGCGATTCGCAACGAAGGCAGCCAGCAGCCAGAGCCGTCCAGGGTGGCGACTGGCAAGACAAGGAGAGAGGAAAATTGCTCGGCGAGAGAGGGAAATAGGATGAACACCCTGTTTTCCCGGGTTCCTCGACAAGGGGGCGGTGTCAAGACGCTGCACTCAGCCAATCCGGAGCCAGAACTCGCGCCGTATCCAATTCGGATTCGTCGAGAGCTTTCTTAGCACCGACCCACTCGGAAAAATCGAGCAAAAAATCAAAACCTCGTACGGCGATTGGCTCGTAGACTTTTCTTGGGTTTTCCGAACTTTAAGGGGCCAATGGCGCGCTGAAAGCTCCGCCGAGAAATCGATAAGTTAGAACCGAGCTCAGGAAGCGAGCTCAGCTAGAGCATACCTATGCATCCTACTAGTGGAGTATAAACTCCGGCGACCCGGGCTCATTCCTCGAGCTTCCTGTCGTCCACTTTTACTCACCCTCTTCACTCTCTTCTCACCCTTCTCCTTCTTCACCCTCCTTCGCTGCGCATCTCTCGCACAAACCCTTATCCTACTCACGTGTCCACTTCCGTTACGAACCTATAAAGTCTCCCTGAAAGAACTTTATACAAAATCGTGCGTTCTATTCTTGCCCTTTGACCTCATAACGGCAATGACATTAGAGATAAGAAATCTAACAAATTTTATCCACACGCTCATCTGAAGAAACAGATTAGACATGTTCAATTACACTTTAAACCGTAAGTAATCAACCAACTCATTTTATGTAACAAACAAAAAATTCATTTGTCTTAGAGATACTAAGAAATTGTAGAATATTGATAAGATAAAACGGGTTAATGGCGGCCACTTGAGGAAACAATTTATATTTCTTAAAATTATTCGTGATTAAGAATCAGCATACCCTAGCATGACCTTGATAATAATTAGCATTTAAAAAAGTAAATTTTTAGCGCCTAAATAAACTATAGGATCAATATGAATTTTTTATTTCCGCTATAAACATAAAAAACAGACTGACGGGCATTACTTTATTTTCCCCCCAGCACCTTCGCGATTACTTACACTCTTTTGTCGCAAAAAACATATCTATTAATAATCATACAGCATATCATTGATTAAATATTTCCAATGCTTTAACACGTACAAAAGGTATTCGAAAACACGAAAATTTCAGGTACACAAAAGATCGACAATATTTTATTAAAATCATTCAAAGATTCCTATACGTCGTATTCTAGTATTCCAATATATCGTTATCGACTGATCTCGAAGATTTAATGTCGGTTGCGTAGGAACTTTCGATATTCCAAGAGGTAAGTAGATAGGAGCTCTTGGTTGGTTAACCAAGAAAATGGATTATGTTCAGAATTATCGATCCTGCGAAATTCAACGTTCTTTCCCTGGATAATCGAGGACCGGAGGCTGCTTTCCAAATACATTAACGTCAATTTCCATCCGAGCTCCTGAACTTACTTCCAGTTCAAGTTCCTCCTTCCTCGGCTGGAGTCTGGGGAGACGCCTTCGCTCGCATTATTAATGTTACAAGACACGTAAGCGCGAACCGTGCGATAGTGGAACGGAGTAATAGAGCGATATAGGAATAGCAAAATGGGACGAACCAGGGGAAGGAAGGAACAGAGGGAACGATGAAACAGGAAAACAGAGAGAGGACTAAACCACCTGGCTTCGCTTACTCCCTCTAATTGTCTCGGAGACGTTACACGACTTTGAGATCTCCTTAAAAGCAAACTACCCCCTTTTGCTTAACTACGTCGCCCTTAACGGCTGGAAGGTAATATACGAAGAAGACATCGCGACGTGGGTCCTATTAGATGGATAGCCTTAAAGATAATTAGATGACGCAATGAATAATAATTAAAAATTTATTAAATAATATATAAATATATAATTTGTATTGTTACATACTTTTCAGATATATTTTATTCATTATTATTATTATTGTGAGTAGTAATACGTATAATAAAGAATATCACAGTAACTATTACCATAAAATAAACAAGATTGAATAATAGTATTCTTGATCTCGAATTTACTATGGTGTCTATTTTCGTTCAACTATCCCACGGAATCGTACCACGACGTTTTACTTCGCCAAGTAAAGGTCAAAGAATGTCAGTAAGTGATTATACGATCTATGGGAATCCTATCTTGATATTCTTGTTTCGATCAGAGCCTTTTACCCTTAAGAATACACCCCTCACTGTACGCAATAAGATCGACGACAGGTTTGCCGATATTCTTACTTGTCCAGTTTGGTGACCTTGCTTGACCACTGGCCAGCGGTGGGAAAACTGAGAGTGATGTTGACCGTGACGCAAAACTTGTTCGATCGAACAATCATCCCCACACTGATTCCTGATTGGTCAAAGGTAGCCATTCAGTCTTTTCTACCATTATAGACAGGTTTCCCCGAAATATTCCTATTATCTTATACGACAAGAGGGTTCGTCACCATTTTTGAAATAGACACTTATAAGTTCTCACGAGGACTAACTATCTCGATATACTTGTTTCCATCAGGGCGCAGTTTCTCCTGAGAATAACTTCCTGTTTAGAATCAATCCAGTCTGACCAGTGGTCAGTCTGAGGATGAATAAAAAATAGAAAGTATCAACATCAAAGACAAACACACATATATATATACCTGAACACTGTGTATCTTAGACAATAGGAATACCTAAGTAAAACTGGTAGGGGATTACGCGCTCTAGGAAAATGTCTAATTTCCCGGGAAATCCCAGTGGGACCTTCCCCTATTGATTATAATATTTGCTCTTAAGGGATGGTTCTCGCATAATTTCCTGAGAAAGGAGAAACCGGTAGGTTCGCTCTCCGACCGTTGGAAGTGCAGGGTGCCCACGCGATGAATAATGACTTGACGTAGTCGGTGAGAGTCCGCGTAGCCAATTTCGCAGGAGCCTCAGCAACCGGCGGAGCCTCCTTAAACTAATATTATAATCCAAACTGACATCGAGCCACTAGACGGTTAAAACCCAAAACTGGAAAGTCTTGTCCGTAGAGTGCGGTCGTCAGTTTCTTTCATCGATGACCTAAGTGTACGACAAGACCGTAAAACGTACCCCATGAGGTAGTCCCGGGTTACCAGACGTCAGCAGCATCATCCAGCTTACGCAAAAAAACGTAAGGAGGCTCGAGAATAATTTTCGCAATATTTTTGCAAAGGCATCAGGAACGCAGCCTCCTTTCCTAGTATGCTAATAAAACGGATCTTATATGGGGAAGGCGCCATTTTGAATAATGCCGACCAATCAGAGCGACCGTGGCAAGGCGTCTTGGGGGTGCGAGCGGGTGTAAGCACTCCCGACTACGGAGCTCCAACACAAACTACCCTTATATTATACTGTACAGCCGGCCCCTTCCTTCTATCAGCCGCCCCCTTTCCAAACCGAAACTCACCACCCTTTCGTACTTACATACCCTTATACGCCACCCGCCTCGACATCCCCACCCCCGCCCCTTCTTGGAAATACGAATAGAACGCGAATTGCTCAAACATTTTCCATTACGAGATAACGTCCCGTTCGATCAGTGTTATCAACGTCGCGATTACATCGATTACCTAGGAAACACGATTGGCTACTTCGTGGTTTACTGCAATGACCAACCCTTTTGTAACCTACGAGAAAATTAACCAAATCATCCAGTATGTTATGTTGTGCTTTCATCCCTTAGTAGTTCCAAAGGAGTACCCACTGATTATTATTTGAACTGTTTACTCTCGAAATTTGATTCAGTAAAAATTTCACTGAGCAATTCAGTGACTCCGAAAAACACTGCAGAATCGTTCATTACCTATTGGCACATTAATGGCATACTCACACTAGTGATATACTACTCATAACTACGGTATCAGCGAATATCGACTGTTAATTACTGTCCTTCACTGATTCATATATAGAGTATATCTAAAAAAAAATATGGATCATTATTCGGTGGCATAAATAAAAAGAGGCTTTCGTAGAACAAAGACGATATTATGTATTCAGAAAAACAAGTTATTGCCGTGACGTAGAGAGACCCACCCTTCTGAGTAAATTCAAAGAGTAAGTGACTATGGAATTTCTGTGCTAGATGTCTTCCAGGAGTAAACAGAGTCTAATGATAGAGTTTTAAGGGTGTCTCGACGCCATTTTCCACGAGACGTCGAGTACCCACAAGGAGGGTAGCTCATGGGTGGGGTGAGTGACGAGGAGACAGGTCGCTCCTCACAGTGTCTTAAGTCTTACGACGTAGCAGGCTTGGTTCCCTGACAAGCGACGTTAATGTATGTATGAGATCCAAGAGCGAAGAGCCGCCCCCACGGTGGCAGCGTTTCATCCCCTTCGCATCCACCGAGGCAAGTCACCACCCTCGCGGCTCGAGGCCTGTATACGTATGTCTTGGGTTTCTAAGGGATGCTGCATGATGAAATGAGAAACATGAGAGACCATACCCCCAAGACACGCTAAGACCGAATAACCACATTTCCTATGGCTGAAGACTCCGTTCTCTAACTCGAAGGCAGCCATCCGCCCCAAACCACCCCAGCTAGAAACCCACCCTTACCACCTACCTCACGACGCCAACCTAACCACCCCCAAGTTCCGTGTAATCAGCAGGGACGCCGACTGCTTTTCGAGGAACGCGTGTATTTATGCACTCCTCCCTTTCTGAGACATTTGCCGCCTCGTACCCCGTACCCCACGAACTTCCTTCCTTCCACCCTTGCGGTGCCGTAGCGTCATTCCTCTTACTCGTCACTCTCGCATCCCTTTAACCCTCTTCCACTTTACCTCTATCTTCGCGCGCTACGCTTCCATCCGACTCTTCGCTATACACAGCATCCTGGAGATAGCTCCATACTCTCATCCATCTCTGGCCTCTCTGTGTACGTCATGCGAGATATTTTGAATCGGTCCGCGGGGACTTGACAAAGCAGATCTTCGAGATTGACGCTGGATTATATACCGATCTGCTAATACATTCGAGGAAATCCCTCATGCTAATGTAATATCGCTTTACTACGTAAGATCGTTGCATGGTAATTTTTACTCATTGCGAATTTACCTAGTGCACTTAAGGCCTTACATACGTCTAGCAGCGCCAAAAATGCGCTAAAAGAAAAAATTTGTTTAGTAGGAATAACAATAGAAATTAATAAAAATAAATAGTACACAATGTTTATTAGTATTTAAACTTTATAAAAAATTTTATTTTACTTTATTTTTACAAAAATTACTATATAAAAAATCACGTGATCCACAACACTAAGAAAAAAAAGTTGCTCCACGGTCGGCATCATATCTCCAGTAAATGTTGATCGATCTGCAAAATTTAAAAAATTCTTGTAAAATAAACTTGTAGTTATAGTATGTCGAGCTGGAATATTGAATTTCGAAAAATTTAGCAATTTATGGCAGTTTAAAAAAAAGTATGCGTTTTACATCATAAATTTTACACTTTAATTATTTTTATAAAATTTTTAAATCAAAATATCAAAAATCCGGCTCGACAGACTATAGAGAAAACGATTTCGAATATTTAAAAAAAAATCGCATCAAAAAATGTTAAAAACTGTATGAGTTATCATGCCGACCGTGGAGGAAAAAGTAGTTTCGAGAAAAACGCGTTTAAAGTTTTAAGTGCGTTTTGCTCGAAGTCGCGCGCAGCTGAAGTAAGAACTTTATGAATTGTTTTATTTGTTTTGTAAACTTACGTTTAATCTCCCATTCCGGCTTCGTATTGTATGCCTTCCTTATTCATGGATGATTTGAAGGAATTGAATGAATGAATCTCCAGATTCATATGCCTACCTGCGCGCACCAAACTCTCGTCGGGCAGTCACATTTTCTACCATAACTTTGGATCTATGGGGAATTTTTGCAATCGACTTTCACAGAAATAAGCCTAAAACTATAGAGAACAACAATCTGTTAAAAAAAAATCGATTTTTTGAAAATTCTGGACATATGTAAGGCCTTAAGTCCTGGCGCATCTTTTATGCTAATTACTTGTTTTTATGTAAGATCTGTGATTTATTTGCAAAATGGAATTTGGTGGCGTTACGTAATGTATTTAACCCATTTGCATCATGACTCTACTTATGTTACTGTGTTCAAACATCAGCATCGTTCAACTGATACGGTTGGCCCGTATCAATAATCCGCGCTCGATGATAAGAGACGATCTTCATTCGCGGAATATTCCGCTTACGGATGCAAATGGGTTAAGGATATACTTTTTTTAACCCCGATATGGAGTCTCTCTGGAATCTGATGTACAGCGATATTCGAGAAAATACTTAAATTCCAGGAAGTACCTATATTGATGGTGAAAAATAAGATTATTAAATTGATTTTCTACAGTGTTATAATATCAAAGTGTTATAAAGAATTTATATAATTCAAAAGGGTTAAGGGTGGCCAATGAAATACTTGTGGATGTATGCATTAAACTTTTTGTTTCTTATATGCATCCTTGGGAGAAATTTCATTATGAAATTTGAAGGCCTGTTGGGATTCTAGCTAGGCCCATTAATGGCCCAATGGGGATCAAGGCAGGTCTTGGACTCGCGGAAGAAAATTCCTACTAGCCTTTCTACTACCTGGGTAGAAATTTCCCTGTAAATGTCTGAGTAACAGCTAGGTACCTGCCAGGCTTTTCCCGGCGCATCTAGATGACGCATCTACCGTGGCCCTAGCTTGTATATTTTTAATTATATTGAAAAAAATATATTTTTTAACATATATGGTGCATATATGATAAAATATACAACTTCTTGCCGCTATATATAACCAGATATAAATTTTATATTTTAACATATATTTTTACCATATATGTTATTTTTATCCGCGGATGATAGGCAGTATGCCCGCCGATGAAAATACGCTTATATAGGCTGTGGCCTGACGTTTTCTTGGCTATCGTAGTAGGGGCTCGGCTGAGCTCAAGCACTGCCATCTAAGTTTGCGTGACAAAATGATTTTATATATACGTTATAAATATGGAATATTCTTTAATTTATTGTCGATGAGCACCCCCTTTATATATTCTATGTACCTCCACCCTTCATATTTCATGTACCACCCTCCTCCTCCTCCTCATCCTCGCGGTTTCATTGAGCGGGGCACTGTATAGATTTAAAGTGGGTAATTTACAAGCTACAGGACCCACTGAATTAGCTCGGAAAAATGCAGGATGACTGTATAGCGCCTAGGCAGTCCGCCTATATAGGGGTTAGACGTTTCGAACATTACAAGCCAACCTGGAGCCTAGATAATTTCCTACCTATCGCCTACTTAGAAATTCGGCAAATTAGCTAGAGCCCAGCCAAGGCCAGTCGACAATTTCTACCCAGGTAGAGGTAGTATGCTTTAATATGTATATGAAATTACAGTTAAGGAAAAAAAATTAGGAGTTATTTTAATTTCAATGGGTCTATAGACGTCACTTAAGATCAGTTTAAGATTAAGGGGACACAATTACATTGTGAGCCGTAAGGAGATAGCCTCGCAAAATGAAACTGATGTTTAAAATGTTTCCAAAAAAAAAATTCAACCAAAAGATACGTTCGTCTCCAAACCTCAATCTTCCGCCTGATTCTTCGTATGTTAATCGATCGATAATACATGTGATTTATACCAAATTCATATATTCATATATACAATAAAAGGAATTAAATTTTCTACTAAAAAAATTATCTACGTGTTCACACAAGTACTTATACAATTAAAATGTTATAACAATACCACTATTGCGTAAAAGTTAGAAAAAATTATATTTACGTTACGCAATTATAACAAGATGAATCCTCCAAAGATTAACTCAAATTTGTAGTGCATGATTAAATAATTCCTACAGAGACATTTAACTAGAGAGATAAAAAATTGTATACGTTAAGTCAAAGAATATTAATTTAACTTAGTATGATTTCTTATTTTTAAATTGAATATCCGTTTCCAAGAGTTAACTGATTCTTAAATGGATAAAGAACGTTGATCCGCCAGGCATCGATGTCTCCATTTAATTTTCTCGTTATAGGCACGCCAGAAAAGCAAACAAGCGTTGACCTCTGCAATTGAGAAATTTTCGAGAGCAAAGAAGCGCCGCGACGCCACACGAGGCGTGGGAGTATTCTGGAATCAGGGTAAGATGGAGGAAAATCGTTACTCACTAGTCGTGGGGAAGTTGAGGGTGTCGGCTTGGGGGGTGGATGCCTGGAGGCAGGAAGGGATGGGAGCCAGAGGATAGGATGTGGGCAAGAGCAACAAGGGGATAAAGGAAGGCATGAGATTCGCCGAGGAGAGAGGAGAGTGAAAGAGACAAGAGAAAGAGAAAGAGAAAGAGAAAGAGAAAGAGAAAGAGGAAGAGAGAGAGAAACAGAGAGACAAAGAGACAGTATAAGAGAGAATGCTTGAAGGGTGGCAAGACGAACCCGAGTAAAATGGCTAAAATACGTCGATATGAGAACGACGCCTCTCAGATGCTTTCCTGCTTTAACCATTAAAACTCATATAACCCGCAGATACTTAAATTAACAACCCCCAAAGAAAAAAAAATCACCCTCATCAAAGGTACAATTGAATTAAATACCCCATTAAAAGAATATTAAATAACTTCAATTATTCATTTAAAAATACGACCTGTGGCAAAAGCATGTTCAATATAATTACTAACTTCGCTATAAAGAAAAAGGGTTATTTTGAATTTTCTTCCTGTATTTTTTATAATAAAGTATGGTAGACAAGAGTAATTAAAAGTCTATAGAATTCCTTGAAGCGTTCTCCAACGCCATTTTCCCGGGACTAGTTTCAGCTCCTTTGACAAGTTCGATCTTAGACGCGCGCACCGTGGTACGTTCAATTTAGATAATTAATGATAAGGGGCGGGTGTTCTCGGGAAAGGGTGGGTCTCTGACAGTTTCTCGAGACGATGTAGTTGCCTTCTACCGGGGGGTCGGACCCTGTTTTATCTAGGAGGGTTGTTTTGAATGCCTCGCGAGCGGCATAGCACGACACTCGCCAGTTTCTCGAGAACGCGATGCGAGATAACCCTGGAAATTGAATTGAATCTCCAGATGAATATCAAATCGAACAAACTCCCACGCTCGGCCAAACATACCGTAACGAGATGCGCTAATCAGACCTTTCCAATCGAAAACGAGTATCCGACGTAGTGCTGGAAAATCACGAAATATTTTAACGCACATGAAAAGTCCTTGTGTCCATAAAAAATTATTCATTTTCACTTTATTCGACGTAAACTTATTTTCAATAACGGTTTTTAAACAAATTAAAAAATTACAAGATGCTAAATTTTTTTTATTTTTTCTATTTTTACAACAAAATTTATAATAGTTAGAAAAAATCGTAGATTATGAGTTATTAAAATTTTTTTCGAATTTTATTGGCGCGCCATTTTGTTTAGTTATTATTTTCTTTTTTGTTACCACGCAAGCGAACACCCTTCTGTCTTAAGACAGCCAACAAATTGTAACGCGTTTTCCGCACATTTAAGTCTATTCTTGGCTGAAAACTTGCACAGGCATCGGACACAAGCTCACCGAAACCCCTAACGACTTAATTGTACTCGACGCCTTCAGAGAACTTAAGTTTCCACTGGTAAGACTTCGTGTTTGACAACAATATACATCGCTGCCCGTTGTTCTCATGATAATGTCATTAACTGGTACACGAGTTTACACGGACAAGTGACGGTTCCAAAGGCTGATAACCTCAAAGAAGCAGAAATCCATCGAGGATCAAGTCAACAACGATTTTCTCTACTTTTTCCCAAATTAAAGATAATTATTTATAAAAATTAACATTTGACTTAAGAAATTCTTTGGTAGTCGCAACAACTATTTCAAGAATATCGTACATTCTCTAACTTCATTTAAAAAAAAGTCATTCCACTCTTCACCACTCTCACGCGTTCTTGCCGTCGGAAAATAACAACTATACCACCACACGTACACAGATGCATATTGTCGTGCAAAAAAATGTTACTATGAAAGTAAAAAATAAAATGAAAATAAATATTTACAATTTTTCTTCCATGACTCTAGCAATTGTCACTGAAATATCTGTTTCGGGAAACCCACAAAATTTTTCTGAAAGTAAAAAAAATTTTTTTTTGAATTACCGCATTCCAAAAATTTATCTGACATCCGCACTCCCGGAACACTAACAATCGAATGAACCAGAAGAATTCGTCAGAGTTTCTCCTGTAAGCGTGTCAAAGGTCCTTAAAGGAGGTAGCAGGACAAGTTATCGCCTTAGCGAGTCATAGTGGTCAGTGACTGGTCAGAGTCCAGTCGATCCAGCAGGTTGCCAGAACTATAAGGTCTCGTCCTGTGGGAACGACAAGCTTACCCCATATATCTTTATGTAGTACAGTACCTAAAAGAAATCATCCACCCTTGCTCCTTATACCCATCAAGGGTGGTCGCATAGACAGGTTTACCAAAATGAAAACTGGAAACTCCTTGGCGCGATCTCACGGCCCGATACTCAATGCGTCAGTTTCTAATGCATCGCGTTCTTGCGAAGACGCATGTCGTCGTCGCCTTGAAAATCGTACATCAGACGTCATTGCTCCAAGTCTTCGTATGAATGATAGTCATCGGTTCGTTGATTTTATCGGAATGGTGAATATACCGGGTTACACGGGAATTCTTGACAATATTTGTGCAACCGCCTTTAATCTCCACGTTATCGGAGTGAAAGCCTCGTTAATAAAATACCAATTTCGTAGGGGTTGTTTTTATCTTATTTCTTTCTTTTTCACGGACAATAAGCCCCATGGGGTTTTATTCGTTGACGTGTCGTGAAAACGCTCTGTCAAGCGTAGAGCGCACCCCTTGTTTTAACGTTTTAATTGTTTCGTACTTATTCCGTGAACGCAGTTAGGTGGGTAGGTACACGACGAGCATACCTACAGTACTTGTTACGAAGGGATGGAAAAGTATAAATATACATGCCGCTTAAAAAGTGCTTAAAACTGTGGCTGCTCCCGTAACGAGGGGTAAAGTGAAAGTTTAGCACAAAAGTGAAAGTTAAGCCGATACTGGCTTACTCCTGAAATTATTACGTAAAATTTTACTCTGCCCCCTTTGCGACGTGATACTTGAGGGTCGAAAGAATTTCGATAGATTTTAATGACCGATACTCTTTCAAAAATTACAAATAAGAAATTATCAAAGAATTAAAACTCAAAATACGTGCAAGCCATTTTTGCGTCAATAACGATGAAAATGAAACGACAAAATCTGTATTCTAAAAAATTATAAACACAAAGTGTTAATTAAGGCTAACTATATGATTACGATTACTTAAAATATTTTGGGCAAGTGAAAACTTAATGAATACATTTCCATACAATGAGAAATCGATTAAGCAATTGGTTACTGATAGCGATGATAATAAATCTTATCAAAAATTTCATAATTCGATCAGTCTTCTTGGACGAAAGGATCAGAGTTCCCGAAGGAAGATTAGACAGGATATGGCCGTAGGTGAAGACGGTAAAGTTCATTTTGGAAAGGGCTGCTTTCTCAGATATATGGAAATTTCCTTAGCCCGTATTCAGTGGGGAGGCCAAGTAATATAAATTCAAATCAGCCCCTGTTTTCTCACACAACAAACTTGGAGGAACTCCCGAGCTGGTCTCCAGTAGTTACTGCCTCTACGAACTAAGTACCCACCGACCTAACCAGTTACCACCCTCCTAATGAAGATATGTGACAGGGCCACCCCCCCAGACCCCCTCCCCTACATACCGCTATAGCCATTCCACGTACAAGACTCTCAAGTATCACCAAGGATCGTCTGACAAGGCTTCATCTTATACGATCTTGAAACAGGAGACGAGAATTCGCACACGTGGTTCCAGGATTAGACGTGAACGAGGGGATGCTGAAATTAAAAATTCGCCAACGCCGTAATACCCGCCACGAATTTCGTAATCTTGCAAGGTGCTTAGCCGGTAGGGTGGTATGAGTCGAGGCACCCTTATAATATAATAATATAATACCGGAGAAGGTTCACTTATACGGAAGAGGTCGGGTGTGTTAGGGGCGGAAGAGGTAACGCAGGGGGTTGCGAGGGGGAGGAAGAGGGCGGAAGAAAGGGCGAAGGGAGTGGGAGGTTGGGGGGTTACTGATGCAAAATGGCCGTCCACGTTAATGCCCTCTTAATATTTAGGGATCTTGTACGTCTACCATCCCCTGAACTCGCTACAACCCTCCTAAAATCCACTTTACTGCCCCATTACCGTAAAATATTCGAACGAACTGATCCGCGACGCGACCAACATGCCGATAATACTTCTGCATCCGCAGGACGTTCTTACTCCGTTTTCTTAAGAAAATGGCGGCTGTCGTGATTGGCGCCTGAGACAAGCGCGTTAGGGTAAGTTGACGATGTGCAAAGCTGCTTGAGATTAGTAAAATTCGAAATTCGGGTAGAGGACCGCGCGACGTGGAGCACGACGTCGAGCATGGGTATTACGGGAGTTCTCCAGAGTCTGGAGTTGGCGAACGGGGTATGGGTATTAGGTAGGGGTTGTTAGAAAAGGGGGTTGAGAAGCGACCGTACCCTATCCTAGACCTCGTGGTGCCGGAGGTGGCATGAGAGAGAGTCTAAGGTAGATTATATTATTTCTCCGCCCCTGCCTGGCGCACAGAGCACCCGCCATTTTGTGAATGTTAAATCATTTATTGATCCAAGATGGTTACCCCCTCGGTCGCCTTCTCCTTCCAAGCCCTCCACACACCCCGAAATCACCCTTGAAAACGCCCCCGCGAACCGCCGTCTGAAAGGGGCTCCAAAGCCCGATCCTTATTCCGCGAAGCGAATTTATACCCTCCACATTCTACGGGAACAAACCGAATTTATGGCCGGTAAGGGTTTGCCACTCCCGTTTTAGACCTTGCCGGAGTCCCGATCCCTTTCGCCTAATTCAAAGATATCTCCCAACTCAAGATACCTGATCCTGAATTCGTAACGTCTTTGAATACGACTTGGAATAGCTCCCTCGGTGCTATTCGACGTCGTATTATTTCCCCAGCCCGTAGGTTACTGCTAACTTATCCTGCTAATACTGAATCCAGATCTACATAAACAATTATTTTTTAACAGCATTTACATGAAACTAAGTATCATTCTAAAAAGACCATAAATTAGTCGCTTATATCTTCTGCATCTACACTGATTTCTGTATGATTTATATATCGTTCTGATTTATATATCGTCCTTATTTCCTTAATCGTTTTACTAGTACAACAGTTAATTTAAGTATACAATATAGTATTATTATTTATGAAAAATTTCAGCTGTCTTAACCGTATATTAAAAGAAAATTATTTTTCATTTAAACAGCCTGATACCACGTGTTTTTGTAACAGACTGAGCCATGCAAAAGGAAAGGACATTTTTGTACTCTTATTATCTTTAAGAGTTTCTATATCGCAAAAGCAGTTGACCAATCGACCCTTTCACAACATATGTACAGTAATAATTATTTTCGCATCTTACAAGCAAGTTGCAAATTCTATTTTTCAGTATCGTAATCCGAAGTATATGTACAGTCGACCGGTGTACACACACTGTGCAGGGAAGGGAAACGCGAGCCAGAATTAATGTCCCGTAGACCGTAACTCGGTAATCCGAGTTGCATTGGTGCGAGACACGTATTGCCATTTCCCTGAAAGGGGATGAAAATTAGAGAGGTGGATTATGAATTGGAAAAAAGACGGCGACCCGTTATCGAAGGTTTGAGGAAGGGTTCAAGGGACCTCGAGAGCGCAGGCTCTCTCTCGTTCCAGGAAAAAGGCCATTTTTCGCGCGCAGAATCGTAAAAATCCCGGAACGTCGTAGAAAGGGGGGTTGCTGCCACGAGGAGAGAGGGTGGAATGAAGAGAACGGGACTGGAAAAATAAAGGCGAGGTCAGTTCGTCGCGAGCCGCGGAAAAATTCGCGCTCATTCCCAGCGGCAAAGGACGCTTTGCGTCTATCCGGTTGTGTATGATTAATCCGATTCGTGAATATTGATTGCAATTTCGAACGCAGTTTTCGTCCAATCAATGAAAAAGCGACTGGAAGATTTTACAACGAGAACATAACGATAGGATTTCCTTTGTTATTGTAATTTGAAGATAATTTGGGATTTAAGAAAATTTTATGAGATCGCCATACTGCATTCCATTAGCCTCGTAGAGATTTTTATGTTATTGATTAATAAGTCTATGATACGAGAATTTTTTTTTATATTTTGTAAAAAGTACATAAGATATAGCTATTATTCTTTTTAATAGTATTTATATATGACATTGAAGTATCCGACGGCAAATAAAAGATATTTTTTAGGAAACGTATAATAAAATTTATTATAAATTATTTTCATTGTCGGGGAATTAATGATGCTGATTTATTATTGTTTGACACTGCATGCATACACACCATGCCCAAATGAAATATTACAATATGCACAATAGAAAAGCTAGAGAAAAAAGAACCAGCCTATCATAAACATTGTGAATTTCGTAACTATTTTCCGTGGAATTCGGGGTTAGTGGTCCTGCCCAGGACTCGAAATCTCGGTGGTCGTTGAAATTTCTGGGATGAATGCAACCCTTGGGGCAGCCCTCGCATTCCTGGTCTACGAATGACAGGCAAAGTGTCCAAGAAAAGAAAACGTAGAAATCTCAAGAATATCACTGTGCATATAGTTTTCAAAAATTAGAACAAGCACCTACCGTGGACTTTGATGATACCAGAAGAAGCTATGGTGCATTTTGGAAACGTAAAAAAAATCCATCCAAGATTGGCGAAGGTATTGGTAAATCATAAATTATTTCATAATATCCATAAGCAAACATCACTTGTAGGAATAATTTTTTTATCTGTACACACGGTGTTTACGTTCATCTCGTACGAGACCTTACGTACGATCAAATGTCAATAAAAGATTAAATCTTTCGTAAAGACAATAATTTCTGCGCTAGTGTAATGGCCAGATAATGTGAGAAAAACCTCAGAATTTTGTACAATGTCCAAAGCTTGTCAGTAATCTGATTTAATGCGCGTAATCTTTCCCCTTTCGAAATATTCCTCGCTTTGATATATACATCCTGAAAGGATCTCGATCTATTGGACGGTGTGCGAGTTGTCCAGGCAAAGCCTCAACTTAGAGATAAGCTATCGAGGCACCCAGGGAAAATGCAGGATTTCAATTTGAAGTTCTGAGATGAAGGGCGCGCCATACTTTGGAAGCCCCACCCCTCTCGCAGCTCCGACGGCGACTAGGGGTTGGGAATGATATAGGGGCGTCGCCGCCATTTTGAATTAGCCGTGCTTAGAGAGAACAGGGGTAAAATTTTTATGACTCTTGTTTTCACGTAATGGTGTCCGACGAGCAGTACAGTTTTTACTCTTGTATGCAATAAATATA
The DNA here is from genome assembly GCA_030142225.1 of Pachycephus smyrnensis. NCBI lineage: Eukaryota > Metazoa > Arthropoda > Insecta > Hymenoptera > Cephidae > Pachycephus > Pachycephus smyrnensis. Next base: position 227,864 of record JARQST010000464.1, on the reverse strand, counting down.
CACTCGTTCATTCTGTTACGATTGTTCTTTTGTATGTTCCTTTAGTTAAGCCATAAATTGATAGATAACGTGTCTATAAATAAAACTGGTATAATTCACGAAAAACTTTTTCTTTAATTTTATAATCTGTCAATCATATTTGTTAACTATGTATTCGAACGTAAGTTCAAGAAATAAAATATTAATTATTTACTTACGAATAATTTCATTTGTAAATGTGTATTCGCTTATTTTTATAATAAATATTATTGTCATATACTATGATGCGATTTGAATTTTTCTGGCGATCCTCAACGAAAAGATTACTTACATTTCGACGACATGACCAGTATTTTTATAACTTTTAATGTATAACCGATAAAGATCAATTTAACATGATTTTTTTTATACCAAAGTCCATCGATTCTTATGTCATCGAACACAAAGAAAACGTTTAAATTCCAAATAATTGGCGTCTGATCAAAAAGCATTTGCTGAATTACACTGGCGACCTCTACCCCGCTGATCATAACCTCGATCAAAAAATCTGCTACTTTACCAACCTCCACGAACAACCCCCATTCCTAAAACGTTTACAGTACTAGGGCATAGATGGTGTACAAAGTCAATTCTACCATCGGTCGGTAAAACAGATTCTCTTTCGAAAATCCTATTTGAAGTGTCATGAAGAGCCTGCCGCTCCAAAATCCAATACCATCCAATATCTCCATAACATTCTTCATCCCCCATGAGTTACGTGAGCTTCCAAGTCCAGTCTGGTTGCACTCCAAGTGAAACAGCATCGTCCCAATTGAAAAAGATGTAAAGCGTGACTACTGCAACCAAAGTGCCTGGAGCTGCCGCAAGTGAGAGAACTCACTCTAAATTTTCCCACTAAGTAGGGAGCTCCCAGGGAAAAATCTATGGCCCAGCTTAAAGCAAGCTCCTAATTGCACTCGGCGTTCCACGAGGTGGAACGTTCAAGTAATTCTTGTGCAGCGTGACCAAGCCACGTACCAGTAGCCGGAACTAGATGCGAGTGTGCATGAAAAAGAAAAGACGGGAAAGCAGGCACCTAAATTGGAAAGAGACTTAAGAGTAAGAGTAAAAGGCATGTAAAAGAGGCTGTACGTAGAAGGACTGTAGGCAAATGAGCCAAAAGACTCGGGAAGATGTGCGAGATGTGATTCACGGAGAAGGGGTTGGAGGGAGGGGATTACCCGTCAGAGAAATTTATAATTTAGCGAAGTTCCCGGTAGAGGCGATAATGGGCCATTGCTTTGGCCGGAACTTTTTCCTTTTTAAGTTTTAAATAGTTTCACGGGAGTTTTAATTAGGAAATTCATCCCTGGCATCGTAGCCAGGGCTATTACTGGGCGATGGCGAGAGAGGGGACGTGATGGGAGGGTGGATGGGTGGGTGCGTGGGTTGGAAGGATTTTGATGGCGAGCGTGAGATGAAAACCAAAAATTCAGGATCTCAGGAGTCTGAACTAACCCTGTCCTCATCCTCAAGATTTCCTCAGAAATAGTAGGAGGGGGATTCGCGGGATCTAAAAGGGGATGAACATAAGCAGCTTCATTGTATTCGGTGACCAAGCATCGATCGTTGGACTTTTTGCTTTCCCCGTTTTGATACAGACTGGCTGCACCACTACATCCACCATGAGCATCGATACTACCACCGGCATCCCTATTACTACGTCTAACGGAAGAGGTTGCAAGGAGCAAGTAGCAGTCGGCAGCAGGAGCACTGTAAGCAATGGTAATACCAACCCCTACCACCTACAGTAAGAAAACGAACCCCTACCAGGTTTACTTTATTCTTATCTGAAATACTTTAAGGAGGGTGTATACTCCCTCTTTCTTCATTTCTTTCTTTCCCACTTTTCGTCCCGTTCCATCTTTCTTTCTCCTGATCGACCCACCCCCGAGGACTATGGATGCGTATACAAGAGTAAGAAAAGCTGCGCCCCGAAAAGGACGATGAGACGAGTAAAAAGCGAGAAAGAACCGAAAGAGGGGAGAGATTTTCAAGGGATGCCTGGTGGGGATTGGTATTTTTAGGGGCTGATCTTAGCCATCCCCCCCCCCCCATGCCCAGTGCTACCCCACTGCTTTTTACGACGGGCTGCCCACCCCGTGGCTTGCTTTTTACGACGGAGTACGGTCTCACCTCACCCCTCACTTCTTTACCTCTCTCATTCTCATCCCCCCTAGTACTCTGCACTTTTTAGAAGGGCATAAAAACGACGCACCCGTAAAACTCCACTCGGTGCTATGAAAGCCAAAGAGTCTTTACGGCTGCTTGAGAGTTGCGCGCAAAAGCCCACCCGCCACCCCACAGCTGGTTCCGTAGCCGCGACCACAGTGACTATTAGGATTATCCGCGACATATATTACGTAACGAGTAGTTTAAGGTAAACGGAAAACCTAAAACGTTAAGAATATACATTTTTTTAAATTGCCTTCTCAATCCACGGACATACGAACGAAAGACGGGAGGTGTCAAGGTGAATTTTGAAATGAAAATG
>JARQST010000464.1:192630-225252 GCA_030142225.1 Pachycephus smyrnensis | reverse complement strand
CCCCCAAAACCCCCCCCCCCCCCCCCCCCCCCCACCACCCCACCACACTAGCTGATTCCATAGCCGCAACCTCGGTGGCTATTACGGTCATCCGCGACATATATTACGTAACGGATATTTTAAGGTAAATAGACAACCGTCAATGTTCAAAAATACACAGTATTTTTTCAAAAATATTTTTTTACCTGCTTAATCCGTAGGCATATGAATGAGACACGCAAGGCATGGGAGGGTGGGGATGTGAATCCTGAAAGGAAAATGAAATTCAGTCCTATTTGCGTATCGACTGTATTGGTCCTCTCGGACGTGCGTACGTCGTATCGGCTCATAAATAATAAACAGAACGATTATGAAAGTATGATTAATAGCTTGTTTTCTCGTTCCGCTCCAATTCTTACGCACGTCAGTCTCTCTTTGGGCGAGAACCCGCCAGAGCAATCTCAAAACCAATTTTCGAGGCCGATCGGGTGCGAAAGGGCGTTCCGAGGAAATTCGAAGAGACGGCGTTATACGCGTACATTTTACTTCCACGGGAAAAATAAGTGATAAAAAACAATTAAAAAAAGGACAAAGAGAAAGGCGGAAAGAGAAACCTTGCCAAAAGGAAAGCACAAGAAATGCATAGTTGAGATGACTTTGGTCGGAAAGAGCCAGCGCATCCGGTATTCATTTATTTTTATGTTAATAACCAACTCAGAGATAGAAGAGAGAAGAGGATATGCCGTTTTCTTCCGTTGGCAGAAATGAAAATGTCCCTGCCGTACAGACATCGATTTATCTCTTGCCTCTGTTATCATGAGAGATACACAAAAATACACTAAGAAACGCGCATGCGTAGTATATCGATTAATTATTTGCAGATTTGTTTATATTCATATTTTTCTATGGAATCTTTTCTCCTTATCAATTTCGAAAAATGGACAAAATTTTCCTATTCTGGAGCAGTCCAGTACCAGTGCACGCTGGTCTAGTACTTTACACGATCTCCCTCTCGCTGTTCCGTTTGTTCCTTTATTTTCCAAACTCTTTTGTTCCTCCAGCGCGTCCATGGGACCGACAAAATTTAAAATGAACCTCCCCCGACGTTTCCAGGAAGAGGAGAAATATGCGAAAGAGAAACAGTCTTTGTACACCCCTGTATAGCGAGTGAACTAGTGCTGATTAAGAATTCGTTGAAAAATCCTGACCAAGGGTCGAGCCTGGCAAAGGGTCGTTAGATCCCTCGATACCCCAAAACCTGTTCTAACAGTACAAAACTTTTCAACCCTATACTTGCAACCCCTAACCTTACCCTCGCCACACTGGCCCACTAGTATCCTTCGAGATCTCTCCGTTAGAAAGGTTAACGGCCATTCGTACCAACCACCGCGTGAACCAATCACCCTGTACAATGATAACCACTGGGATAAATGGCTACCAATACCAAATAACAATTTACGTATCTTGGACCACTCGAAAGTAGCTACGTTTCTGTACAAGTCCTATCAGACAGGACCCAGTAGCGATAGTACTCGGCTAGTTCGAAATACAATAGGAAACAGCCAATACGAGAGTTTTGAAACGTGACGCGCACCAGGGGCAATGCACCTCAAAAACAATAGGTTTTTGAAATTTATGATACAATTAAAAACTCATCTTTATTATTTTCTGGACGAGCTTACTGGCGCTCTTCTTTTGTATTGTCTTCGAGGCTTGCCTTATGACGTCATAACTTATCTCCACTCAGCTCGACCCGGCATTGTCCTACGGAAAACAATGTCAGAAAATCAGATCTTCCCACCTTGCCACTTTACGGCCAGCCATTCTACACCCTCTGCTTTGTAAATATATATAAAATATACAATATATATGGTTAAGTATTGATTATACCGATATCGATTGCTTTTCATGGAAATCGCCTTATTACTGGTGGCTGGTCGATTTGTCAGGATGTGAAGATTGCGGCTTTCCAAGAGACGTCGTATCAACTTCGTGGTATCACTGTCGTTAGCGTGAAATTCACGCATTGGGAAAGTGCCATCAGTGGATAATCGAAAAGCTAAATGCGGGGAAAATTGCGATCGGGATTAATCGAGCGTGAAAATTGAAAAACTATTTCGATCCGGAGTGAGGTCGAGGCCGTTCCTCTTGATCGACACGTGGCAAACTTGATCGCGGCTTCCTTGCGTAGCTTTCCCGCCTTCCATACACTTTTGACTGCTTATTAGAAATTCTCCTTATTATGTTTTATTTTGTAAATTTCTCATAGGCGGAATTCACATCGCGGGTAATGAAGGAGCGAATAGTATCTTTAATATACCGAAAACACCGTTCAAATCTAGTCTTTATTGTTGAAAACATAATGCCTTGAAAAAACATAGACTACACAGGTATACATGTATATCACACATACACTATAAACAGGTATAAATATATCGAAAATACACTTCAGAAACCAATTTTCATGCGAACGTATACTCCCTGTACATTCGAAACTTCGAAAACCCGGTCTTAAGTTACAGCGATTTAATTTTACTTTGAGAACCATAAAGGTGCCACTCGCACCGAATTTTCTAAATTTTTTTTTAAAATACTGGGCATTTCAAAGGTTTAGTTTTCTTTTTTTAATATTATTATATTCCACGTACGAATGCACCATTGTATGTCCAGCCCCCGAAATTTACATTATCCATGTTTGTATATACGAGTTGCTAAAACAAAATAAATAAAAATGCCTCATATGCTCAACCATCCAAATTAATTACTGCCACAGAAATGAGCGATAAAATAACAAATTGAGAAAAGTAGGTAATTACGCGTTCAGTCACAAGGCAGTAAGCCATCCCCACTCGAACGTCACTATAGGGTAGAGAAAATGGAGGCAGATGGTCAAAGTCCCACAGAAAGAAAAAATCGGTACCTTTTTACGGGGTGGTCAACGGATTTGCATACCGGCCGAACGAGTTCTATGTATTCTAACGTACATAGGTAATATTCTATTCTCTATGACAGATTCCAGAGCCTATATAAGCATCGGTCTCTGTCCATACACACTACCACACACCGTGGACATATCAGTACCGTTGCTACCATTTTACCGAATGGATCGTTCCGCGCCGAGTGCTAATCGCGCGAGTGTCTCACGTGTGTACAGAGATTTAGGGATTCGAATTTAATTAAACATAAATACATACACACGATTTCGTATGATATAACGACGTAGGAGTCATGACCCGACTAGACGCGTGATCGACGAGTTATTGAAATTCTATCGAACCCCTTTGCGTTTCTGATTACCATTTTACGAATGACAAATACAGATAAAAAGTTAAAAAGGGGAAAAAATAATGAAAATGAACAAATATGTAGAAGATCCGTCCCATAGGCCATTACCCAGAATTCCCCTAGTTTTTACTGGAGATTGAGTCTAGATAGAACAAAAGGAAGTTACGATTTCGTACATATATTTTACATTACTACCCTCCTCGCCCACCCCTGCCTGCTTACTAAGTAGGAAGGTACGCATCTTGTTCGCTTTCCATTCCATCCCTTACCTTAACCTGGCGCTCCTTTTCTTTTCTTTCCTTTCCTCTCCTTCTGGCTTTCTGCCTTGCTGACGCAATAGAAACAACCCGCCATTACTCGTCTACCACCCACTAGCTGACATCCAGTCGTGAGAAGAAGGAAAAAGGAAATCTTAAAGTGCACGCAAAAAAAAACTTTCAAATAATACTATTAGTGAAATTAGTCATTTTTCTTCAAATTGACGTCCAATATAATTTTCTAAGCTAATTTTCGATAAAACTACAAAGTCTAAGTTCTTCATGTGAAATATAAGCATGGAGGAACGGTCAGACATTTTGCGAGTTTGGACAGCCATATTATTCCATCTGAGCGATCCAGGAAGGGTGGTTTCGAAGAGAGCGGGTGGCCTGCCGCCTCTTCAATTTCCCTTTAAAATATTCTCGGCCATTTTTCATCCCTCCTTGTCTTTCCCACTTCGCCGTGCGCCCCTATAACCAGCTCACGGGGGTGGCAAGACGGAGTAGGGGAAGACAATGGAAAAACTCCCGCCATCTTTAATTCCGTCCCGTGCCCCTGACTCCCTCAGGAACCGTGTAAAAAAACACGATCAATAAATTCTTCTTCGTTCTCTTACTTCGCGCTTCGAGCCTTTCGATTGTTCCAACCCCTCCTTTAAAACATCCCTCCTCTCGCTAAGCTTTGACGAAATGAAAGAACACACCTCTGGAATCTACAGTTATCAAAGCTGACTGATGCACTTTGCGTCACAGATTTGTGCAATTCTTTCGACAATTACTCGAACGTATTATGCAATTTGATATCTATGAAAATTTCTAGATTCCCAATTTAGCGTTAAGTGAAAACATACGTGAAACTCAATGACAACAATTATCGTGTAATTGAAGCAATTAAACTTTTCGATAGAGCAAGTAAAAAAAATTTACCGCGCCAACAGCTTAAGGAACTTTGACAAAATATTCTATGTTTAAGTAGCAGTACTTAACGTTAAGAATATTAACTGATAAACGATTAGAATGTGATTACAGATATTGGCTATGAAGGTCTTATCGATTGAGCAAACTCTGGATAAGATTACGATGGTCGTTAACTTACCGACCGGAAACAACTATTATTATCGATCCTTAATGATGATAATTTATGATAATAATTTTTTTTATTACAAATAAAAATTGATGATGTGGAATTTCAACATTGTGCAATTATTGTCATTTTCTATAATTTATTTTCTACTGACTACGAAGCACGTGTACTTTTGAAAAAAAACCTACTACACTAATAATAGTCAGGATACAGAATGAGTTTACATGATATAATTAGTATTGCAACACACATTTGCCTCAAGCTAATTATATCCAATTAACATCCATTGGACATGTCACCGTCCATGAACATAAAACGAGCATAAATAAAGTAAATTACAACTTAAAAAATAAATTATTGACTTAAACAATTTTTTCATAACAAATAAAAATTACATTTCTCCTTCCCAATAATTATAACAGAATTGAACGTATAAAAATACCTTTATGTGTACTGCCCAAAAAAATGACGAATCGGCCCATTTTTATTCCACCACCCTGCCGGCCAGAAAAATACTGACGTTAAAAAGCGACGCTTACCGACGAGTATTTGTAAATCGAAGGCACTGATCTTAGAGAAGCTGACACGTTCCAACGGCGCTGATATCATATGCTGTCATTTCTCATAGTTCTAAACTAATTTTTCATCAGCCACAGAACGCTGTTGCCAATCGCTTGATGACACAATTCCTACCAGAGATCAGTACGTGATCCGTCGTCAAATGTATGTACATATATCCTATCCTAGTACACATTCTCTTATCTGGCATTGTTCAACTTGGGACAATACCGTTTAACTGCGTTGCCGACTAACGTCCAAGAATTAGTCGTGGTTGAGTCTTTCGTCCGGAAAGTACAGTCACTCTAGTTTGAAGATAGGCTAGGGAAAAATAATCACGCAGAGATCATTGAGAAGTCGCACAGCGCCAAATACCATGAGGAGACTGTTTATCATTATTTGCATAACTTTAATAGCCGATGCAACGGAAGGTTCGTATAATTTAATTACTCCTAAATAACCGAATGTTGTGTAATATATGAAACACGTAAGGTGAGAATAGGTGTATATTAATAACCATAAAACAAAACTGTTTCATCATTATGAGGCTATAGGGTATAATATGGTTTTATATTCACAGACATAGAATTCTGGCGAAACCTGGCTCGTGATGAACTCGAAGAATCTTTGGCATACAGATGGAACACAAATACTGCAAAAAATGTCATAGTATTCGTAGGTGATGGTATGAGCCCTGATACGATAACAGCTAGTAGAATTTACCATAGGGGCGAAGAGAGTTATCTGTCGTGGGAAAAGTTTCCGCACGTTGGTCTTCTGAAGGTAAATGCATTTATATAAAGAATGACGCAATCTTGAATTTTTTTAAATCAATTATTGTCTAGTTAATCACATATAAGTCTCTACTGGATAATAATAATAATCTCTGTTATTAGACGTACGACGTTAATAAGCAAGTGCCTGATTCTGCGTCGACTGCAACGGCATTGTTCAGCGGAGTTAAAACCAATTATGAAGTTGTCGGTGTGGACGCGAATGTACCATTGGCTGATTGCGAGTCAAGTCTGAATTCTACTTACCACGTGGATACAATTATTAGCTGGGCGCAAAATGCTGGCAAAGCGACGGGTTAGTTACCGACAAGAAGCTTCAATCTTCCAAATAAATATGACCACAGTGAATTATTCCCCTAGGTTTCGTTACCACCACAAGGGTAACACACGCAACCCCTGCAGCTCTCTATGCACATTGTCCTGATCGAAGATGGGAGTGCGAGGCTAAAGTGCCGAAAACAGCATCCAATTGTAAAGACATAGCAAGACAGTTGATCGAGAACGAGCCCGGGAAAAAAATAAATGTCAGTTACTTAACACGTTAAGCGCGGCGCCAATTTTGCTGTCCTTTCCGTTCGGCCGACAGCGAGCGAGCAATTGACGACGAGCGCTCAAGAGGTGTTTGGGATGGAGAGTATGAACAGAAGATTACTTTGTTTGCGCAAGAAGTCCGCCGTCAGTCCCTGGGGACTGACGCCGGCCGAACGGAAAGTTCACTGTCAGTCCCCAGGGACTGACGCCGCGCTCAACGTGTTAACGGGATTAAAATTTCAATCGATCAGTGTCATGTCACTGAGTTTTTCAGGTAATCATGGGTGGTGGAAGGCAAGTCCTGATATCGAATACCATGAATGGTACCAATGATCCTATAGATACCTGGGCCTGCTATAGCAAAGATGGAAGAAATTTGATAAGCGATTGGTCCTCTGATAAGGAATTATTAGGTGCCTCGTATGCAGTGGTGCAAAATAATATAGAACTAAGCAAAGTGGATACCGAGAACACGGACTTTCTCTTAGGAATATTTTCCAATGGGCACTTATCCATGGATTATGCAAGGGACCAAAGTCCAGAAGGTCAACCAAGTCTTGAAGAGATGACTATCGCAGCTCTTAAAATTCTACAGAAATCCAAAACCGGATATCTACTAATGGTTAGATCCCATTGTTTAGGATATCCATTTCCTAGCATCATCCCTCATCTAGAAAATTATTTCAGGTTGAAGGAGGTCTCATCGATTATGCTCATCACAGAGGTCACGCTGCTCAGGCTCTTCAAGAAACTACAAGATTTTCAGACGCCATTAATGCCACATTGAGCATGATTGATACCACCGATACACTCGTCATTGTCACAAGCGATCATACGCATGCTTTGTCTTTCAATGGATATAGTGATCGAGGATCAAACATTCTTGGTGAGTATTAAATATCTAAAGGCTTAAGTGATCATAATATTTATCTGATTACTGTTATATAGGTATCGCACAAAAATCCAGATATGATGGAATACCCTATACTACGCTCAGTTACAGTACTGGTGGCCCTAACAATATAGCCTACAAGGCCGTCGATGGCGTAGCAATGAGGATAGATCCATCGCTATATAACAACACTACTGATTTCACTTACAGTCAACAAGCTGCAATTATTTCCGATGAGGCTTATCACGGAGGTGGCGACGTAGCCATTTACGCTTTAGGTAGGTAAGGAGGGACAGTAATATAAACATCCTAATGTGAAGGTATGTATTCGCTTAAATTATAGTTATCAATTGTTTGATTGACATATAACAATCTCTTTAGGTCCCTATGCACATTTGTTTCATTCAACTCACGAACAGAACTTCGTAGCCCATGTCATTGCTTATGCTGCTAAAATCGGAGAATATAACAATTCTGCTGCGGACGTGATAAAAATGGATCGCAATATCTTTCATTTAGTTATTACCGTAGTTCTGGTTACGAGCAGTTGGTCTTTAATATAGAAAAAACTAGATAAATGGCACGTGATGACATTGATAAACGAACCTTGACAAATCACGAGCTCCTCTAATGCCACTTAATGGATTTTAAAATTGTCAACAGCAAGAAAAATAATCTGCGATTAATTACAGCAATCGCGCCGGCTAGTTAGACCAAATATAATAATATGTAATAGTCGATAATGTGCTACGTCATAACGTTTTCTGCTTCCTTCACGAAAATGTTAAAGTTCAGATTATTCCATTTCGGAAAATAGTGGTGCGATTGGTGTGTATAATTTTCATATATTTATTTACAAACAAGTACGACAAAACAGTGCTCAGTCTTATGCTGCAGAAAGATTCTTTATTAGCTATTACTTCTCGTCAGTTGTAGCGATAAAAAAATTTAAATGCAGAGAATTTACATTACTTAGAGAACATATTATGCTGATTAAGTGTTACTGTCCTTATGTTATTTAATGAATGAATCTTTACTTTCTATACTATTGTCTTGGCAATTATTTCTTTACTGTGTAAAATAATTACTTAAATCGTTTATATAATAAAATTCATTAAAGTACTATGGTGTTTGGTTATGTGTTGCAAAAAATTCTGGCTACACTCTCATGGCGACACTAACGCATATTTTCGTTATCATAAAGGAACTTAACATGGAAAACGAAGAAGCACGATACCGAAGTGATAACGACGCACTCCGACAGCATAATTATGGTTACTTTTAAACGGTCACATAAACATTAAATTCTATAAAAACGTTATCGGAGTCCGTCATAATGGAGGATGTTGCCAGCTATGGCGTATATTAAAATATCACTGAGATTTCCTTTTCTGCTTTTTAAAACCTCCATCATGCACCATCACCATAAGAGATACATATCCTAAACACATGAGTGCTGAGATCAGAAAAATAAAACCTGGAGTGTACTTGCCAAACATCATAAGACTACAGAGTCCCACAAGCTGGAAGGCAAGCACCAGTAGGGCAAAGTAGACAGCCAGAGTAAGCACAAGGGAGATACGTTTGCGTTCCTGCTTTTCGAATTTGGTGAACTTTTGTGTTTTTGTTATTACAATTGATGCCTTAAAGGTACCTGGAGTCGAAGTAGTCCTGGGAGAACGGATAATCTGCAGAGCAGTCCGCTGCACGCAGGTGGTCAGAAAAAAGATTTGCTCAGTAATGGTTTTAAGCAGGAGATTGAAGTAGAGATTGACCTTCCGTGCGACTGGATGAGACTTTGAATTTCCAAAAGAGTAAAGGAGGTATGGAAACAGGTTTAGATTCTGGCAACAATGGCGAATCTTCTGCATGGACGAGTGACGAAACAGTAATGGTGGGCCACTGTAATTTCCATCTGCAACAGTGAACGAATAAAATATTTAATCCTAATCCTACTGATATGGGCACTATATAAATATTTGTTTTCCTAATTAACTATGCAAGCAGCGCTATATGCATGCCTTTATACACGATTCAAAATGAAAATTGATTAAGTAATTTTTTACTGCCTCATTCTATTTTTAATAAAGTTGTATCACATCCTATGGACATTTTATTTAACTTTTTTTGATTCTAATTATCACTAGTCACCTTTGAACATGTCAGAAACACGACGAACTAGTGTTGGTCTCCTTCTTACAGCAACACTCGTCCCATCTGTAATCTTCGTAGCTACAGCCATCCTGCTAATCTTCAATACACTTGAGAAGTTTTTGGATATTTCTTAATAATTCAGTGGTTGAACTTTATGACAGCCAGAACACAATGTGATGTTGTAACTCTTTCTGGAAAGAAATAGTTTATTTACCTCCATGTGGCAAAAATTACATGAATTAACTACACTACTTCAATAGCCAAAATCTTTCACTCAAAAAATTCAGTCAGCTGGACTCACTTTCAAAGATCTCTGTCAGACATCCAGAGTCGCACTGAGACCTTCAACCAAGTTTGCCAAGAATTCGATAGCTTTTAACCCAAGATTAGCACTGATGTCCCGTAATAAAAAAAAAGTCATTCAAAAACCAATTCTCATTCGGTATAAGTTTCATGCATCGTTGACACAGAGCAAGATTAGACAGACACTCTGATAAGAATCTAATATAGTGGATACAACTGTTTGGTGATATATCAAAATCAGAATTTAAAAAAAAGTGCACAAAATGCAAAAACAAAACTATACATAAAGTGCAAGGTCTTGTGATTGCTGATCCCAGTAATCAGGTGTTAACGACACAACAAGGAATTCGTAACTGGCAAATTGCAATGACGCACATAAAATATATACATATATTAAGTCAAGGTAATAGGCTCCCCCAGTTCCGTTAATCATCAATGCTTATTAAACAACATTTATACGAGCAATTAGAGCGGAAGCCAAGCAATTCTCGAACCCTCTAACTCATAAGTAAAATGGACGACACACAAGTACTCAGAATATGAAAACAAATAATAGATAAAATTTCACTCACCTTTGTACAAAATATACAAGAATTTATTTACAATGGCACGAAGCCCGGTTGGTCATAGATGTTTTCCATAAAAGTGAATTCACCTTCCGTTCTAACTATATTTTTTATAAAGATTGAACACTATAGGAAATTCACGAAATATGCCCATCCTTCGGTGCGGAGTTGGGGTTGTCTCTCCTGTTTCGTAAAAGGAAAATCAGTCACGTATTCTCCTCGCAAAAGACTAAACACGTTCTCTCCCTAGAATCCAAACACAACTGAAGTATCGGAAATACTGTTGCTAAACACGCTGTGAGACTATGGCCTCCCACGCGCACAATCCCTATAGCCTGACGTGTCTGATTGGCTGGGATCACAATACCGACAAGAACTCGACCAATAAACCAAGGCGTCTGAAAAATTTGCCTTGAGAAGAACCTGTAAACGCCTCAACGGTCACGTAGTAGCGCGGTTAATATTGAAGAAAATATATGCATCCATCTATTAAAACGGCTAGATAGCAGATAAATACAAGGCCCTTGCCAAGATTATACTCAACAATCAAAAGGTTCGTATAATTTTGCACTTTGTCCCTTCGGTAAACTGCTGTCCCACAAATACGTTGTAAAAGTAAACAGTTATGTACTCAAACTTTTCAACGGAAACGAATTCTTTTCTAGGTTGAATATATAAAATTCTTTGCGACTGAAAGAAAAATAGACTATAGAAAAAAAATGATTTGTGCTTAATGATATGATATGTGCTTATCTAATATTATTATTCGCATCAACTTTACGCAACCGTCTTAAAAATTGTGCGGTTTTTTGTATCAATAACTCATCGATATTAAATGTATTACTTTGTATACTACTATAGTATACAGTTATTTATTTTCATCTGAGATACATAAATAATGCGCATGAAAACTTTCTCTAGAGTTCCAATAAAATGTTTACGGTTTAACTGTCGCATTTTTAATCTCATTATCTTGAACCCAAATTAAAAGGAAGTCAAAAAAGGAAGTCTAAAAATGAAGTTATTTCAAAATTCCTATTGAGTTACCGTACGGACGTGATCCATAAACAATAAATAAATTTCATATTCTAAAAATATCATATAACACCACGAAGGGCATTTGGAAACCCGTTATATAGATCCAGCTCCCAAAAATTATTTACCAAAAGGCCTTATCACCTTGGCCCGTATTTATTTACTACAGAACCTCTGAACCGCTGCCAAATTGGCCGATTCCCGTATTGATGACCTTAGTCAAGCGTCAATGATTCGTCATCATAGCCCAATGCATTTGTACGCCTAAAAGATTACAGTGCCCTCGTCTAGAAGTAATTTTAGTCAAAACCGATAAGCAACAGGGATGTATGTCCCATTTTGATAACACGCATCCTTATATAACATTCCGTTGAACCTCGACGCTATGCAAGTAGAAAATAAACCTCGACTATACAGTCAGAACCGCTGCACGTGGTACGTCAGTGCCGGATCGAATTTGTGGTCACGCACATGATGCGTGATCGGGATAGGCGGCAATCAGAAAATTGCTGTAGCACAGCAGTCCACGTGTCTCCCCTCGTTCTCAAGTATGTAAGCGATCCGAAGAGACGCGACGAGAGTCAACAATCCGTTGAAAATAAAATCCACAGTTGATCCAAATATTCATTACGATTATTTAACCGTATAAATTTCTCGATGAAACCATTATTCAACGTTTCAATTTCCCAGCAAAACATTCCACGCAATTTTTAATTATCCGTTTAAACATCTGAACTCAAGATACAGTGGCGCACTTGAGTACTCGACTTGCTTTTTGTAAGTACATAGTTATTCATAGGAATTCCCTTAACTCTATTTCAAGCTTGAGAATTTTCCCTCTCCTAAAGCCAACAATTTTCCATCAGCCAGCCAATAGTAATGAACGCGGTACACCAGACTCTTTCTTGTTATTTTCTCGCATCCGTAGATGTCTTCTTTTTTTTTCCGATGCAACGTGCTTACCACACCACCGTCGTCGACCGACGGCAAAGGCGTGGTTCAAATGCGTTGCAGTTCTTGTTTAGATGTGGAAATTTTTTGACATTTCATGTACCAGACCGTTTCAGCGTCTACAACGCACTTGCTCGAGCGTCTGACACTCTCGTTATCTATCTTATCCAATACTGCCAGAACGCTAAGACAAATAAAATGTTAAAAATAATATTTCATCACGAATGGATTGAATGTTTCGTTTTCATCATCTATCTAATATACATGTTCGGTATAGTTTAGGAATATCCATAATGTTATAATGAGGCATATATAGTACGTATATTGCCTATAAAAAGATACGGCCATCATTGCACCGCACTTTACATATTTTAAAATACGCATGGAGCTATTAGAGCGCACGTTGTTTTCGGTCCAAAGAACGACTTTTTCTGTAGAAGCCTCTCCTTGGAATACTCTACGCTCTTTTTTATATTTACTTTTCCATACTTACTATTCACTCTTATTTATTCCCATTCGAGATATTCTCGAAATTAACGATTTCGTAACCTCTTCCGAGCTCTAGGCCGTGGGCAGGTTTCTGTAATGATTCTCACGTCCGGTTTTTCACGTAATTCGTGTCTGTTGCTATAAATATTTTTAATTTTTACTTTTTGAAAGCAAAATCACAGCTACATAAGATGTGGTTTAATAATATAATAATAATAATAATATAATATAATATAATAATAATAATATAATAATAATAGAAGATATTAATAATAATAATAGATAAAATTATATAATAATTCTCTCTTACATCCATACAGCAGGTATTAATTAATACTAGTGACCGTACAATTCTAATTCTAAATAGTACTACTGTATATACTATATGTTTCATTTTGTAATGCGATCTAGGGGTAATCGTAATATAGTATTCGGTATCTAATCGCAGTAAGCCAACCTCTCGAGACTGTTTCGACGAAGACAAAAAAGAATGGCCGAAAAAGAAAAAAAAACGAATAATCCCAAAACGAACGTCCAGACGTTTTTCGCTTGCCGGATATTATAGTTTTGATCTTGGCACGGTCGCAGGACGTTCGTAAGTGGCTCATCGAATGAGGTTGGGCCATTTGTCGAGCTTTACACATATACTCAGTACCTATTGTATCTCTTATATCTCTCATGCATACACAATCTACACGCTAAATAAATATGTTACAGATTGTTTCTTCTTTTTATCTAAAAATTATGTTACTTCGTGTTTACTTCGTGGTATGGCACTCATATGGCTGCTAGCCTAGCCCCGTAGGAATACGATTTTCCATAAGCGCGATTGTCGCGCCTAGCGGCACAATCTTGCACAGCGAATGGCAAACGCGTTTCTTTGTTCTTTTACTCCAATTGTCATACCTCCGATATATCGATAACAGCCGACGAAAATGCTACATGTTCACTAATCCTATAAAATCTATGCTCGTCGCGTCGTCTCCTGCTTTTTATTATTATTATCTTTCTCTCATCGAATAACGACGTCCGGACGTCCCCACGACGCCATGAGAAAATAGTAAACCAGTGGGCTAGGATGGATGACTATCAGTGTGTACTTCCTATGGAATGCTACTATTAAAATAAAACAATTAGACTATTCGTTCGTCTAGTTTTTAAAAGTGTCCTCTCATTTTTTGTCCCTCTCCCATCGGTATTCACTTTTCTGTTTCTTGCAGTGTTCTATTTTTGTTTCTATAGTATACAATTGTATGTGCGAAGGATGCGATCTCTCTCGGTGCAAAGTCGACGCGTCTACGTCATCGTCGTTTTTCATTGTCGTCATAGGAACGGAAAAACGACGATGACGTTGATACGACGAATTTTTTTTTCGTAGGTATTTTCAGCAATAACGTCTTTTCTATTAGTTTTCTTCTCTTTTTTTCCCCACTTAAGGCACTATAAAATGTATTCGTTTTTCTTGTCGCTTCTTACGCTTTTTGTTCACTTTTATTCTTGTTGTAACTATGGTATAATATACGATTCCGCAATTTTCGAAAAACACCGCTAATTGGCTTTAAGTCACGTTTATGTGTCACTCTCTCTCTCTCTCTCTCTCTCTCTCTCTCTCTCTCTCTCTCTCTCACTCTTTCTCACTCTCTCTTTCTCTGTATGTCCGTTGCACAACGCTAAGGCACACGGTACTACAAGTTGAAACACCCTAAAGGCACCCTAGGCGCGTATCAGCGAGTTTTTTATTATTTTCATCATTTCTTTAATAATATCTACGTGCTACTATATCGTCAAAAAAATATGCGCTGTATGTCTTTTCTAGTTTCTTTCGTATAAATACATAGCCGACCAACCTGACCTGAACCATCAATGAAGAGAAAGAAACCAACAAAAAAAAGAGCACAAAGATACGTGGATCTTGACTCGCAGTAATTTCGCGAAATTACATCGTAATTCTTTCTTTCGCCTTCTCTTTCTCCGTCTCTGCCTGCATTTCACAGTCTGACTCTCTCATTCTGTCTTTCAGTTTCATCCTTGCTATCTCATATCAAGAGTTTGTCTTTTTCGTCTTCTAAAGGAGGGGAGCGAGAATCAATACAGGAGATAAAATGTTTAACGTATGGATAACCACGGTGGTTGATAGTGATTCGATTGGGATGAGTTTTGGGGCATTGAAGAGGGTGGTAGGTGAGGAGGGGTACACGGATAGATCACAGGCAAAAAAACCACCAATCAAACGAAAGTATACACGGAATAGGGACTTGAGCATCCTCTAGGAATTAAAAAAAAGCACGGAAAAAATTCTACCTTAGCAATTCGATTATACATACATATAATATATATACATAGATGTGACATACGTATGTATATATATACATATATATTAAAAAATTCTTTACCGATCCGTCGTTTAGCGTCTCAATTTAGAGTATATATCTATATATATTATCAATATACTTTTTACGACATTTTGCTCGTTTCTTTTTTTTTTCTTTTCCTTACAACGTTCCTACCTCGATCATCTTTTTGATCCAGCGTGTCATTCGCCTAATTTTCATCTCTCTTTTAATTACACGTAACTCTTTCTGTCTCTCTTTCTCTCTATCCTGATCTCTCCTCGTCTTTCTCTCGCGTCGGCTGGCAGTCTTTTTATTAACGTTTCTCAATACTGTTTGTAATACGATTATAACGTACCGCCCGAACCGGTAGGTTCGGGAAGTATTTTCTTTAGTACGATTATAGTGACCACACATGGTTCGTGAATGGGGTATATTGCATTACCTTTCTAGACGCGGGTTCACACGCGTTACGATTACCGCGCGTTCACACCAACACAACTGTCTACTCGGTCGGTAGCTGACTTTTTGTCTTTTATGTCGTTTCTTTCCTTTCCAATTCTGTCTGTCGCGCTCGGCTGACGACGATTCTCAGTTCTTCCTCGGCAATACTAATCAACCCGCACCCCTCCCCGCTCTCTATCTACATATTTTTTCTATTTCTTTCGTTCGCATCCGTATCGAATAGAGAGCCGAGAATCGCTTCCAGGAGTATCGATCCCGAGCTGCTTCATCAGACCGGTTTTCATAATAGTTACATGTATATCCAACAGTTTGCGACTCGTTGCACGATATACTTTAAGCTACCTACGTGAATCCTAATGGACTCTGGACATACTTTTGACAGGTATACAATAATTCCGACGTGTTTCGATGGCTGGATACGTATATATATATACATCAATGATATATATACATATCTATTTATTAAATATTAGTTTGTCTTTTTTTTGCGTGCTAAAGCTATAGAGTCGTCTCTTATTGTCGCGGACGTCTTTTTTTCGTCGTCCATTTTGTTTTTTATACACACTTTTTCTCTCTCTCTCTCACACACACACACACACACAGCCACACACGCACACACACAGCGTGTGCACACACGCAATTGCTCTTCTTGCATCTCTCTTTTTGTCGTACATCGTCACACGAGAGGGATACCAATTTTTTTTTGTTTCTTTATGTCTTTCACGCATTTTAAGGAGGGCTTTGTGGGAATGTTACAGGGACGTGGGGATTGGATGGGACGAGTCTTTTATGAGCCTCTACCGATCAGCATTGACGTATATAATGTACGAATATCTTGATAACGTTAACCGTCCATGTGTCGATATTTATGCGCAGACATCTGTGCAAGACCTAACACCGCGTATTGACACTGCAAGCAATGATAATGCGTCTGTTTGCCGGAGTGCTGACACTGTACAGCGCCGCACGGTTGACTTGGCGTAAACTTCTGAAAACCAGCAGCGGCGATACTGTCTAGTTTCGCATGCTGCCGTCGATGTGCTACGACCTTGTTCGTATCGGTACAGACGAAGTCGCACTTCAGGCAATGAAAATGCGAGGCCTTGTTTTGCATCGACCCTAAGGAGGAGGTATAGGCGCACTGAGCTCTTCCACATGGCACGTTCGCCCTGTACTGTTGGAAGTCACCACCCATCAGAGTGTCCAGCCTCTCGTGTCTCGCCGTGTGCTGGACGAATCGCGTCTTGTCGCAGAATGAATATCCGCAATCTTGTCGCATACAGTGAAAATGAGTTTGATGCTCCCGGTAACCGCAATGTGGATACCTGCAGTCCTCGTTGAATCTGAACCTAACGTAACCCTCGGGTACTGGCTCGTCCTTGAGCATACGCATCGAGTGGTGCAACCTCTGCTTCTTGGCCTCGGGTGAATTTGAATCTGGTGGTGATAAGGAACGCTTGCCGCCGATGTTCAGATTGGCTGCTAGAGATGCCAAGGGATTCTCATCCCGGGAGGGTGGTAGGAAATTCGCTGGCGGTAGACCTGGGGCGAACATTAGACCAGGACCACCAGCGTACATTCCACCATGTTGGAGAAACGGTGGTAGGGCCTGATTCATTAAGGCTATTTGTTGATTCATGGCGGCCATTACTGCTGGACTTGGAAAATGGAAGCCGTGACTGAGGTCCAACTCGAAACCGGATGGTATTGGAGATTGCTGTACGTTTTGCAGCACCCCCTGCGACATGGAACCATTCTCATTGTTGTCCACTATCCCACCATTGTCCTCTCGATTACCCTCAGAAGGTTCTCTTTTAACATTTGGAACGCTCTGAGTAGCCGAATCGCATCTTGAACTCTCAATCTTGACCTCCTTCCCAGGTGTCCCTGAGGAACTGGTCTGCTGACTCATGGATAGACTCTGCTGCATTTGCCGCTGCATATTCTGAAAGCTTTGGATGTTCTGCGCCATCTGTGCATTTTGCGCCATGAAGTCGTGTTTTTGCGAAAGCTGCGCCAGGTACTCGTGCTGAAGCTGCTGTCCGGGGTTCTGGGATGGCAGCTCGTGCTGCTGCTGACTCAGGATGGCTCCGGTTGAGTGCTTTGCGATGTGGGCCACCAATCTGTCCAACTCGGAGAAGGCTTGATTGCAGGCGTTGCAGTGATAATGATTCTTGCGTTTGAGCTTGCAAAATGGCCGACTGCAACTCTGCTCCGGGCCGTAGAGAGTGTGGGGCAAGGAACTCGTCGAGGGTAACACCTGGGTATCTGAAAAGGAGGAAGCTGTGTTCGATCAGCTGTTCGAAATTAGGGCGGATCGGGCGGTCACGTCTAATTTAAAGACAAAAATACGATGTTGTTTTCTAAGCACAAAACGTCAGACACGAACCTTGGTGCACGGAAGCTCGCATGGATAGCATGGCGCCCGGAAGTGCGGGTTCGCTCGGCGGTCCGCTGACCGGATAATAGGTGCCTGCCGCCCTCACCACTAGCAACAATCAACCAAACAACCAACACTTCAAATACCTCCCACTATTATGCGATACAACCACCGTAGAGTGTAGATACGTCAAACGAAGGAACAAGAAGAGGTGAGAAGTCTAACGATAAGTAATAACTATACGATTCTAGATGTCAACATGGCGGGTGGTGGATTGTGATGTTGTGGTGGTGATGATGGTGGGTGCGAGTACGTGCAAACGTCATGCATTATAGTGTCAAGATGATCCTTAACAATTGCATAGCTAGATCTATTTATAGGATTGTGTAAAACGTCACAAGAGAGAATGCACTCGATTGCCTTTTTATCATGAGGTGTAACAATGACTGTGCAATTGATGAGAAACATCCGGAGTGATGGTGTCTCGTGTGTTTTGTGATATCTACCAACAAAAACTGTTCTAAATATATCAAGAAAGATCAACATGGGCTTTGCTGATCCCATCAATTATCAACTTACCGGTTGTCTTATTAGCATCCGGACTGCCAATTTCCCTCTCCTTGTCATCGATGAATGACCTGCTTTCATCTAGGCTCTCCTCAGGCTTCTCTATGAGGTCTGCAGGATTCTTCACCTGAATCCTGGGTTTAGTCTCTTGAATTGGTGTCTGGGTCTGTCCCGTCTGTGTCTCCTGAGTGGAGGATTCCTGTCCCATGGATTCAGGAAATCCACCAGAGTGTTGTTTTTCATGCTGCGCCATTGTGGAGTATCTCACAAAGGAGTATCCGCAATTTGGTCTTGTACAGTGAAAATGACGATTGACACGATTACTATGACAGCCGGGTAATCGGCAATCGACCATCTTGTCGAAGAAAGCAAATCCTGGGAGGATATCGACGTTATCATGAAAGTCCTTGCTGTGCATGAGCAGTTGATCTGGTCTATCAGTCGAAAAATGACAGCGGGGCTGTGAGCAATGATGGTGCCTAGTGGACCTTAGAACGCAGGCAGGATCAGGACAACCTTCAGGATTGTAAGTAGAAAATCCTTCAGGTTCGCCTAAACTATTCGAGGGTGAGACACTACCATCCCTATCCTCCGTGATGGCATTAGGCGTCGTACACGGGGTGGGTTTGGGTAGTTTGAAGCTAGTAAATATAGCCTGAGGTGAGTCCTGAGTATGAGTGGTGGGATCGCCACCTGACCAGATCTCTATGACGCGATTCTTAGGTGGTCTGCCACGCTTTCGCCTGAACATGGCGTCAATATTGGTCAGATGCGTCAAAGTGACGTCAGATGATAACGCATGCGAGGATGAGGATAAATTGAGCTGTCTGCTGTATTCATGAATCTTATAGTGCTGAAGTCTTCTAAAAGGTTTATCGGTCGCCAGAATTACCTCCCGACAATTCTCCCAATTACAATGATAATGTTTTTCTTTGTCAGCGTAGGGACAGCTGTCTTCGCAACCACCTTCCTCGAAGTATGCATCTGTGATGCGTTCCTGAGTCTCGTGTTCACGCAAGTGTTCCCGCACTTCACGAGGATCCCTTAAGGTGGCTCCACAACGATCAAGACCACAGTGGTGATGTTCCCTGCCTAAGTGACAAGGACAGTCTGCTGATGCTGGCGCCAGGTACGTTAGCTCAGCAGGTGTCAATTGCTGCTCAATGACTATACCAAGGCTGGATGTACCAGGAGCAGTGGAGGTCGGTGCCGTCAGGTCCATAGCTAGGTCACTAGCACTTTGGAAGGAATCATCCATAGAATAGTAGGAGGGTGAGCCTCTACCTTCATTGGAGCTTTCTCCATTGAGACTCAAGGCTAAACTTTGTCCTGTGAGATCATCAGGTGCCCAGGAACCTGGTGGTCTTATCCCACCTACGGCACCAACTTGCTTGTACTTGCGATATGCCACCTCGGAGTCGTGGCGTTCGTGTTTGCGTTTATGAGAAAATAGCTGCCCGGATGAATGCAATACGTAGCTGCAGTGTGGTCTGATGCAGTGGATGTGATTGCATACGCGAGAAAAACGACACTTCTCGAAGGCACAGTCTTCCGACTTCATAAACTTCTTGAAGCCATCGCGCGAGAGTTGCTCGTCCTTTATGTGATATGATTTGTGCTTCTCTGAAAGAATACCAGAAATGGTAGGAAAAAAAACACGTTAGTTGGCCAAATCGAAATTAAAAGTCGAGTATAAAAATTAAACAAAGGATGCTCACCCATGTCGGCCTTGTTTTTAAAAGTGAACCGACAGCCAGTTCTTCTGCAATGAAAATGTGTGGTCCTCTGACCAGCAAAGGGACAGTGCTCAGCACCACAACTCTCAGTAGCGCGAAATCGCTGAAAGCCTTCTTGTATGATAGCCGAGTCCTTTCGATGATAGTTAGCATGCATCTGAACGTCGGAAGTCGATATGTAAACTTTGTCGCAATTTTCGTGGATGCAATGGTAATGGGTTTGTTTTCTGTTGTGAGGACAGGCCCGACCGGGATGCCTCTCGGAACAGTCGTCAGTCGGCGAATACCTCATGAAACCATGCTGCAAAGATTCGTCCCTCTTTTTGTGCCACTTGAAATGCCTGATCATCTCTTCCTTTTTCACAAACACCCTACCACTGCAGTCCAGACAATGAAAGTGCTCTCTGCAGCCGAGTTCCTTGCAGTATGAACTACCGCACTCTTGACCTGATGTGTACCTCCTCACGTATCGGGAGTAATCAATTATCGGCTGTGGCACGGGTGATTTTGTATTGCCAATAAGAGTCTCTGTTACCGGTGACATACTCTGCCTGAGAAGAGCTGAAACATATAAGATTCATTGAATCAAAAAAAGATGAAGGGTTCTGAGTAACAAGTCTGTTATTACGAATTAAAAATGTAAATGAGAATTCCCGGTATATTCCTTAGAACCATGTTCAGTTGGTAAATTACCGTATGTCGATAATTCAGTAAATCAAAGAAGAGAAAGAAAGTTTCTCTTGATTTCTACTATACCGACGGCCAGATTTATCAAACGCCAGATGGCGCACCGATTGGACATAAGAAAAACCGACATCGCCAAGACAATTTCCGATACACATATCAAGAGTTATGAGCACACCGTTCGTCGACCCACGCTCGAGCATGCTAGCGGCCGAAAACTGGTTGGGCGCCACGGTACGCGAAATAAAGGGAAGGCGAAAAAAAGGAACAGACCGAGAGAAGAATGGACCAAGCCAAACAAAAAAAAAAGATAACCAAGCCGATCACAATACGCATATGCAAAAACAATGGTACTGTATAAGACGCCTCGGGCGTGCCCGGTTCGAAAGTGGATAATATCGGGGCGCACGAAATTATCAAATTATCGCACTTGGAAAGCGTTTGGCAAATATAGTTCCCGTCACGATTGAGGCCCCAATGTATTTTGGGGACTAACACGCATCTCACCGACAGAGTTCACGTACGTATATTGTCCATATCTAGAGTACAGCAAGAAACTGACCATCCTGTTCGCCATCCGCATAATCAGTAGGTCATTCAACGCGTACAAGTCCAGACCAGGAACAACAATGAAAGTTCAGCAAAGACAATAAAAATACACCGTGGCGAAAAATCTTGATCGCTACCGAAATATTTTTCGTACGTGCACTCAGATTTTGCAGTACACATGGAATACGCGTATCCAAGCAAGTATGTGAAACGACCGGCTGTGCTGTCGCCGATTCCGAGAAATATTTGCCGGCGTTTGAATGCGTTCAGAAACGAGTTTAAAAATTGTCGAATATTTCTTGAGCCGCGGCACGCCGCCGCGATCCTGGGCCCTCTGGGCCGTAAGACGAAGGCCCGTTCCGCGTTTCGTGCGCGCTTGTACACGTGTACGAGCATACTATCGCGAATACGCATACGTGTGTCCACAGAGGGGGAGAGAACGCAGAACAAGCAGCAGGAAGAGCAGCAGAGAGGAAGAGAGAAACGCGAAGAGGAGAGACTCCGAGAGAAAAAGAGGAAGGGGGGTAGGAGGATCGTGAGAGGATGGGTAGTTATATACACACACATATATGTGTATAGATATACTATATACGGCGTATATATCCTGATGAAGGAACGCAGGGAAAGAGGATTCGGCGCACATTATGCCTCGGCATTATATCCGTCGAGCCATACGGGACCTCCGAATATGCGGAGGGACACGAAGAACTCTTGCTCCTCTCTTTTTTTCATGCCGACTTTTCCCTCTTGTTGCAGACCAAGTAACCAAGGGCGTGCCTCGTGCCTCATGCCTCGTGCCAATGCAAGAGGCATCGACGCCTGAATATCTTATATTAACCGTCGATGAGGTTAGGAATTTCGTCGGGAGTGGATTGTGAGTCACTTTGTTGGTATTTACAATAATCTGATGGAATAATGAGTTTTTTGAGAACCTGGAAATTTTTTATGTATGGAACAAGAGGGGGGGAATGAGGGGCGAGAAATGATCGTAGGTTATTAACGAGAGAAAATAATTCGACAGAATGAGGGATTAAAGATCAAAGTAGTGGGTAGCGGAGGAAACAGAGAGAAAATACATAAAAAAAATGAGGATAGAATGACAAGAAAAAAGAATTGGTATTATAAGAAAGGATCGGAGAAATGCCACCCACGCTTGGTGAGGACTGGCATAGGCACGATTTTAAATAAGAATACGAAAAAACGTGAGACGGCTTAAAGAGCAAATCTTAAAAATATGAGAAAGCCCCAAAGGACGACACGCACGCATAGACCTCTGGCCCTTTTGGCGTCCTCAGTCTCGCCCTCGCCCTCCTGGAATCCCCCTACGTGACCCCCATGTGTGTTTCTCTAGTAGCTGCTGCCACCCCTCTCCCTCCTACCTTTGAGCTCGAACCCCTTTTATTCTAGGTTCTTAAAACTCGCAGCCCAGCAAAGGGGTTTAAAATTTTCAAAAAGCTGATCTGAAAAGGCCCCGTATTTCAAACGGGGTCTCTTTTTTATCATTTAATCCGTAAGGCTCGGCTGAATAACCCTTTATAACCGGCACGACCGTGCTCGCACGCTGTACTGCCCTACATGTACAAAATCGCCGACGCTGAATATGTCGTGTATTTGAAAATACACAGACCTTTAATATTGCGTCTGCATATACGTCCATACGTGTTTGGATAATGACGAAGTGCGTGAGCGAGAGAGTGCGAGGCTGTCGTCGTCGTTACTCCCCCCTCTCCCCTTCCAACGCACCGCTATGGGTCTGCACCAAGGGTCCATTGAACCTTCCTTTTTTTTTCGAGAGGGCCTAAATACCGAAAAATTCGTAACGGCCCGTTTCTCGATGGTCCTTGTCACAATATTGTTTCCGGAAAAACGGCTCCGGCAACGCGCGAAACCCGGGCCAGATGCAATTTAATTTAATGACCCCAGCCGGTATTGACGAGTCCTTCGAGAAACAAGGACCCCTTTTTCCTTCCATTCGGCCCTCTTCATCTGGTATACCCATGGCCCCTGGCCCTTACGACCAACCTTCGTGTGTACACACACGTACACACGGAACATACAGGCCCAAACCATCGAATTTCGCTTCGGGTACCATGAATTTGAATGCATTAATTTTTTTTTTGAATTCTTTGTACACTTTTTCTTTCTCTCTTCTTACGTTACACGTTCTATTATTTTCGTGGCTGGATATATACCTGTATACGTGTATATACGAATACCATATAGAAAATTTATGTAGAAAAATTGTTCAAAAATTTTTACAAAAATATTAATAATTTCTTAATAATTTCAGATTTCTTTTTACACGTGTGAATTACGCGGTAGTCGTATCGGTGAAATGTACGTGATAAGGCTGGATTGATTTTTCATCGTGTCAAGAGGAGAAATTGGGAATGATAATGTGAATGAGAATCTTTGCTAAAATAGTCTGAAATGGTGTGAAATGGCGTGATCATGGTACACACCTCGAAGCGTTCTTCCCTCCGGGCAGACAGTAAACTATTCTAAGATGGTCGAGTGTCGCGGACTTATTGTCTCTCAGCGAGAGGAGAGTGCGCGCGTTATTTCTGTCAA
The DNA here is from genome assembly GCA_030142225.1 of Pachycephus smyrnensis. NCBI lineage: Eukaryota > Metazoa > Arthropoda > Insecta > Hymenoptera > Cephidae > Pachycephus > Pachycephus smyrnensis. The sequence goes on along the minus strand of JARQST010000464.1, from coordinate 201,092 downwards.
AATTACGTTATGGTCGCCATTTTACCCGGTCCGCCGGTACAACGCTCGGTTGCGGAGCGTCGTTTAGCACCTTCTCTCCGCGAAACTCGGGATGAATATCGCGCGACAAGAATAAACGTTTCGGGAGGCCACCGTGTTCTCTTCTCTATACGCTTACTGTATACTGCCAATCGTGACGCGAACACACCGCTCTCTCATTATAATTAGTACACGTGGCAGATTGGTAAACCGGGCGCGTTACCACGACAGATCTCATATTTTCAAACAGCTTTACCGATCAACAGAACCGGAAATTCATAACAAGAATTGAAAAGATATTATATCTTTATATTTTTTTTCTCAGAAAAATTTTACTACCTACAATTTTTATCATCCCTTACTCGATATTGGATTGAACTTCATTTTCATGCGTACACGTTTGACCCCATATAAACCATTGTTGACAGTTTTCTTTTTGGCGATATAATAAATTAATTTTCAAAAATGTATCAGCTTGGGGATGAAATTTACATTTTTCAGTGAACAAGGTGTATATCATATGGCGAAATTGACAGGGAGCCCCCTCTGGTGAATCTTATGCCGGTAAAAGCAATTAATTTCGGTCGTGCCCGAGAGAGTCTGATCGTTTTACATGGGGTAAAGAAGGAAGTGCGTCAGGAGTAGCATGGTGGGAAGAAGGGAGAGTAAAAAAGGGGGGTGGAAGAGGATAGACTATTAAGGGGGTGATACGCGAAGAGGGAAGGGCTGTCGCGGAGGGGGTGACTATGTTTTAATCACGCGTGCCCCACCGCTGGTTCTCGTATGGATTTTTCGAGGCCCTACGCAATACTTAATGCCCAACCCCTTACGTTACCCATGGCGCCCCCCTTATTCCTCCACTAGGGAGCCTCACTCAACGTTAGTTTTTACGAGGGGTTCCCGTATGTAACATTACCCCCGTAGCACAGAGCAACTCCTCCCGCCGCCAGCATCCTTGAAAATAAACAGAATCGAACCCTTTCTATAAATTCAAATAGAGCCCCGGCTGGAGCGCGAGAGAGTCTGGGGGGCCCCCACCCTCTTTGTTCGCCCTCCGGATTCAGGGTGAATTGTTCCGAGGCTTTGTAGAAGCGACCGAATTTCACTTCGTGATCGAGCTGAAAAATTGCGCCACGGATCGGCGGTTCCCTGTCAAAACAGAAATCCGATTCCCAGCCAATGAACAGAGTTGTGGCGCAGCAATATATTCTCCAATAGAAGGAATCGATACGGTTTAGAAAATTGGGATAAAATAGACAGATTGATCTAGCGGGTGGGGGATAAGCATGTACAAGCTATATCTATATATAATATATACATAGATATATATACACACACGTGTATACAAAGATACGGAGAAAAAGTTTTTTTAAAGAGGATCAAGGCGTGCGATCGACACAGTCACAATTGGGATGCTGACAATTGCACGTTGTTGCGAGCTCTTTGTCGAGCCTTCGAGTTCGCGCATTACGATCGGCTATTTTTCACCAGGCATTGGCAGCTTGGGTGATTTCGAAAGACCAAACGGTCGTGCGCGCGATTAAATTTAGAATATTTTTTAAATTTCTCCAATTCCGCTCGCATGATTTGGCAGCCGTGCTTTGCACTGCGGTACCTCTCTCTCACTCTCTCTCTCTCTCTCTCTCTCTCGCTATCTCTGCCTCTCTCTTTCTACCTTCTTTGTGGCAATTCGATCTCAAACTCTCAGCATCACTCCACCACTGCCGGACCCCGCTTCACAGAGATCGCGATGTCTCTTATAAAACGATCTTCTTTCCTTATTACACTCTTCCCCATGCATGCCTCTCTCTCTCTCTCTCTCTCTCTAGACTAGTATCGTTCACCCTAGTCCTTCTTCTTACTTCCACAGCGAGTGACTCTTTTGGCCGTTTTGGCTTAGCCTAAAGCGCTAAAACAATCGGCGCTCTACGCGTACGGCCAGCAGTACTCTTCAGCTTCCTATCTTCCTTTTTCTCCCTTTTCGTCAAGCGCGAAATAACAGAGGCCCGCGCACCACCGCGCTCCACGGCCTCTTGTCTCTAAAGAGCACAGCGAGCTAACTCGAATTACTAGGAGCGAGATGACGGGACTACGTGAAACGCCAAAACGACTTGGGGTCATATGCGGGACAGAAAGGGTTATACAGAGTGAGTTACCAAAAGATGATGGATAACGGTGAACTGGATTATTATCATTTTTCACTGTGCAGCCTTTCGCGGCATCGCGACAATGAACATCTTGGTACAATGTATCGTATGGAACTAAATGAACTTTTGTACCATTATACGTCTGCGCGCTAGTTACTTCTGTCGCGTCTTTTATAATGTACCGCTTGCTGTCTGAAAATCGGTACACTAACGTTACGGGAGTCGGAATCTCGCTGTCCGAAATAGCGAACGCGCAACCGGATATGAGTCTGGTGTAAAAGCGTCGATTCCTGTAGTTCTGCGTTAACGGACGCCGACGTCTGTCCTACGCGCCAGCGCAAAAGTACAGGCAGAAACTATTAGTGCGCGTGGATAACGGGAGATGACGGTGGCGCGGGGAAAAAAAAGGGAGGATAGTAAATAAAAATGGTGGTCGGACGTTGCTCAAATGCAACGGATTCCTCGTTTCGAGGACGGCATGCGATTGCCAATAGTTTCCCGATCCGAACCGATCGGGGCCAAGCGGCCAACTACGCCGCGCGTCCATTTCGCAATTTGCTTTTTGATCCGCGCACTTTTATTGCCAAATCCGTGCGCGGCCAGCCTGCTCCGAATTGCAGTTATTTGCGGGTGGACGAGGAATACCAGTAGATACAACCGGACGTCAATCAGACGAGTCTGGGACGTTTCTAACGACTCTGCAAATGTCAGTACCTTTTCTCCGTCGTTTCCCTCAAGAACCTTTAAAAACAAAATCTCGAATCGTTACGTGCTATCCTCGTGGGTAAAGAAACGTGCAAATACAGGTAAAAAGTCAAATATGACAAAGCAAAAACAATGCAAAAGAAATTGCATCTACCAAACAACAATAAGAGTAGAGTCCCATCGGCAGGAGCCAGATCTCTATTAATTAGCTGGCGCAGAGCGCGTTCGTTAATTTACTCCGTGGATTTTTTTAAGCGCCCAGGGAAAAAGAGCCGAATTCGCGAACCGATCTCGTCTCGCAATCCCGCTCTATTAATTAGCCCGGGCCCCTTTTTCGCGTACTCGGCGTGCTTCCAGGAACGGGAGAAAAAGACTGCAAGCTCGCGTCGACTCGTGCGAGAGAAGATATCGGGAGGAGGTAAGGAAGGCAAAGGAGGCGAAGAGGACGTAGAGAGAGAAAGAGAGGGGGCGGGGGGGGGGGGCGTAGTGATCCTGATCATCCTTCTCTCCTCCCTCTGAACCATCCACGTCTTCTTCTCTACTCTACCTTCTCGACCTTCGCCAGTTCATGCTATACAGCTCCTTGTCATCTTCTCCCTCCCCCTCCCCCCGGTACCCTCCTCCCCCTCCTTCTTCTCCTCCCTGATGCCAGCCGTGACAGAAGCCGCGCGAGATTTTCTTCGGCAATCGCAGTTAATTAGCCCGATGCTCTCGAATCAATGTCGGGGATCGACGTCAATCCGCTGGTACGACGCCGGACGTCGCTGATACTTTCGAACGAGAGCACGAACAGTGTTTCTTCATTATCCGCGGGGCAGACATTATTGCCGCGTATATAACGTATGTCTTTATACGATTGATAGACTGGCCGCTATAACATATCCAACAACTGCAAAAAGTGTATTGCGCTTGTATCCGTATATAATATATACACCAGATATATATACACATAAGGTCGATACGAATCTTCGCGGATGCAAATTATAATCGAAAGGGGGAATTTCCAAGAAATCGTATTTATAAGACTCTTGGTAAGAAATTCTTATTTTTATTCTTATTTTAGTTGTATACTAAAGCAGGAATTCTCGTACAGCACCATTACATTAAGGATACGCATGCACGTAGTAGGAATAATTAGGGATAACAAATATATTATCTAACGTAAAATTCCTATTCGAAATGAAATCCATAATGGTCATCGAGGTGGTATACACAGGAAAGCGAGGAATGAAGATAGTCGAGGCAAACTGAACAGAACGGCGGGAACGAAGGAAACAAGTCAAAGAGTGGCCGAGTGGCAAAACGAGACGGATTTTTGGAATCGCTGAGCATACGAGGATTCTGACGGCGGGGTTCCAGCAGTGGCCGCGGTAGGTATACAGCGAAGTACGAGGAGAAGCGCGGACGGGGCAGGGGTGTCTAAGAAAAATTAGGACGGCATTCCGTCTCGAAAGAGACGAGTACGGGCATTCGGTGGGCGAGTATCCTTAATGCGAGCGCCTGGCCATTGGCCCTCGATTCTCGAATGGCCGAAATTAATAAAAAGTTGAGGAACGATAAATTAAGCCCGGGCGAATGCGAGCGGCGAGAGCCGCACGACGGCGCGAAACCCGACCGCCGCGCGGCAGTCGCACACCGCACCGTGCTCGCTGGCATCGCTCGGGCGATAATAAATTTCAAATATAAAATTTCGAATCCCGTTTCGTCGGTGGGATCGGCTTTTTACGAGAGTCCGTCCCATTGTCTGCCCCCGAAGGGCACGACGCATTTGCGGACCCATTTCGAGTCGTTTTCTCGTGCATCGTCCAAAGGGTCCTTACCTTCACCCCAAACCATCGTCAACATTCATCCTCATCACAAGATAATCGGCCAAGCGAAACTGACCTATCAAAAAGACCCGATCGATTTTTCATTCTCACCCACGCATTTCGAGTATTCGCTATTGGGAGGCAATGTTAATAAGCAGACGAAGAAAAGAGTCAAATTCTTTGTCTTTCATAACGACCCACCAAATCTGTAGTACGATAGTAATAACTGGAGTACATAGTGTACGATCAAAGTATACACTGCGCCGTATAGTATATTTACAGCATCGATATATCCACGTTGTATCTATACGCACTGGTACAGTACGCGCGAGCAAACTATCTCCTATAGAAGTACGACGTTCGATGAGGTTAGGTTAGGTTGGGATGGTATGTATGAGGGGACGACGGGGAGGTTCAGCGAGGATCCCGTGTACATATGTTCGATGCATGAACGCTAAACATTATACCCCCTGCGTCACATTAAAACTCCAAGCCCACATGCGCCGCCCACGCCACTACCTGTACACGCAACTTCATCACGTTTCGCAGCGCGGAGGATTAGCATCTGGAACTCGATCATTTTATTCGCTCGTGATAAGAGCCACTCGCGACGAATCCATGCGCAGGTATAACAATCTATATACACTGTACAAGTAGTCTCTAAGAGCGGTATGGCTATCCTAAAATTTTTAAAAAGGACCCCAATGAATATGGCGGTTATGGTAATTATGGAAACAAAAGCCCAGCTTCCTGTCTGTACCCTATGTACACCAGAGTTTACGCACCAGGGTATGAGAATTCGCCCTGGGCATTTCGCACTAACAGTATATGTATACATATATGTATATATATAAACGCTTGACAGTATAGAGTGTAAGCTAGTTATTTATCGTGGCTCCTGTTTATGCTTTATTTGTTATTTACCAGCTTCCTTATCTATATAGCGTGAAGGAGGACGCGGCGCGTACCAACCGTTGAGAAGTCACCGGGCAGGTTGCGAACTGGTAACGTTACAGTTAGGTTAGTAGCGGAGATAGGCAGGTATTTGGATAGAGAGAGAGAGAAAGAATAAAGGAGAGAAAACACGAAACAAGACAAAAAGGAAAGGTGCTGCGATAAGGAGATTTCTCTTGCATCTCAATACATTCTTTTTCTCTTTACCATTTTCAACCCGCTTGCGCGTCTTCCGAGAATGTCTTGTCCTCTTGGACGGCAAAAAAAACTGATAAATGACAATAAGTTAGCAGTTCGCGGAATGCGATAAGAATTAATTACCAACAGGAGGCACGTGACAGTGATTACGAAAAATATTTGATTCTAGATTGTCTGTAAACCAGGGTCATGGTAATTTTTTATGAGGTATAGTTAGATCGGAGAGGACAAAGGGTACTGGAACAGGAGGATGACAATAAGCAGGTGGGTACCGTACTGTGATACGTGAAGCACGTGCTCTCACAGACATGGAGGAGAGGAGGATAGCGTTATTGATGTTATTTGGTAAAAGTGAAACGTTGCTGCTGTAACTGATGAGTAATTAAAAGTAGATGGCGGTGGTGCGAGTGAGATGGAGCGAAGGTTGGTAATGGCGTTGAAAGAGGGAAAGAGAGAGTAAAGGAGTAATTGGAGAGAGAAAGAGAGTAAGTGAGAGCAGGAGAGAGAAAGAGAAAGAGAAAGAGAGAGAGAGAGAGAGAGAGAGAGATCGAGAAAGAGAATACGTTAAAGCAGCAACCAGCAACTACTCTAATTGGCCACTTTGTCCATTTATTCGATTTATTTAAATTATGGGACAATTGACAGTAGCATTCTATTTTTTAAATCTCCCCGGCCACTGGCTGATTGGGCGAGATTGGCGTGAGACACTGGCCCCACAGATTCCCCAGTTGTGGGCTTAATCAGCTTTGATTGCTGCCCGCTCGGCTCGAGCGCGGCACCATATTTTATTTTATTCCGTTTCGTCCATTGTGCGCCCACCCGAAATTGTGGGAATATCCATGAGAGCGACTCGAGTGCATCGTATCAAGGAACAGACACCACGTGTGTAACCACTCTCACTATCTAAACGTCTCCCTCTCCCTCTTGACATTTCGTATCTTTCTCTTGCTCACTCTTCCCTTTTGCTCAATCACCTTTTCGCTCTCTATATGTATGCTGCGTATCGTTCACTCCTACTTCTTCGCCAATCGCCCAGCCCCGCACTTTCACACACCCTTATGCGTACCCTTGTGTGCACCAAGAAATTCCATCAGACACGCAACGCAGCATCCATCGAATGCCAAATCAGCGAGACGCGTGAATTCCATTTGCTTTATTTTTTTTAAACGACTGCTGGTGCCTACTTCACTTAAATGCATCGAGCGATTGCCCAATCAAATAATAACCCATCAGTTTATTTCAGTCGTGAAAACACTTGGAGCAAATTTAAACACCTATTACTCGGTAAATAAAGCAAAAAGCACAAAAATAAGTCAAAGATACAATTACAAAAAAAAGGACCACGTATTTCAAAGTGAACACTTTATCTATAGAGCCTCAGACGCATCTCCGCATCAACGTACATGCTGCTCTCGAAAAACCATAAATTTTCCTTAATTTCAGAATCTGCGCTAAAAAGCCCCATATAAATAAGCATACCCTAAAAATTCTCCCGAATGAGGGTAAAAAACCTACAAACACTCTTATTTGATGCCCCGTTAGCCCCTGATCGCAGTTACACCCCTGATCAGGCTCTGCCCCCTCTCTTCCCCTCAAACGCAGCACTCATCCCATTTCCTTGATAATTCCCATAATGCTGTGGGCGGATATTCCAATAAAGGGGGAAGCCCCCGTGTCCGAAACACTGAAAGCTGAGAGAGAAAGAGAGAGAGAGAGAGAGAGAGAGAGAAAGAGAGAGAGAGAGAAGAGAAGAGAAGAGAAGGGAAGGGACTTCCCTTGCTCTCCTATCATGCTGGGCAGGGGCAGGGAGCAGAGGGAGGGGAGTGACGACCCGCGGGGATAGGGGCGAAGGGGAGGGAGAAACATAGTAACTCGTCGCGCGTTGCAACTTTCAACGTCGTTCATTCTCATCGGTTCGTCCCAGCGACGGATACTTCAATTTCATTTAAATCTCATTTCAATCCCAACGTTACGAGGAGGAAATAGTCACTCACCGGAAACCTTCGGGTCAGCTGCCTCCGCCGTCATCGCCGCTAGACTCGCTATTGTCGGTGGCACCTAAAAGAAATACATTACGTGTACAATGCACCTTATTCAGGAGGGTCAGTGGACGAGGGGATGCAGGAGACAGGTTAAGAAAAGTTTGAACCGACGAAGTTAAGGTTACGAAGGGTCGCTGACGTGTGGCGGCAAAATTCGAACGAGAGATAAGACAAATCTGTGATGAGTGCGAAAAAACACAGTATAGGTAGACGTTAAATAATCATCGAAGGACCATGGTCTGTCGTAAAGCAATACTATACGTGGGAAAGCGAAGTGTCGCGTAAAGCTATAACGATAGGTGAAAAAGACGAAATGTTGATACGCGCGAAGGAGGCAACGACCGTTTTCTCATTTCCTGAAAGTGGAATTAAGCCCGAGGAGGAGCCCCGGGGACTAATGACCTTGCCTGGGCGGCCCGGTACAATGGCTTCGAATTCAAATGATTTCCGGCATAATCATTCCGATTAATTAAAAAATGAGAATAATTACAGTGCGTATGCTAATTGGACCGTTTCGTGGCAGAACGGTAGGAGGTGAGGCCGGTAACCGTGTGTAGGCATCAGACGGGGGGGGGGGGGGGGGGGGCATC
>JARQST010000464.1:145518-191762 GCA_030142225.1 Pachycephus smyrnensis | reverse complement strand
TCTCTCTCTCTCTCTCTCTCTCTCTCTCTCTCTCTCTCTCTCTCTCTCTCTCTCTCTCTCTCTCTCTTTCTCTCTCTGTCTCGCTAACTCAATCATTCGCTTAGTCTCCCTATCTGTTTGTGCGCTAGCATCGAACTTGATCTCGAATCACGAATCTCGATCTAATTCCGCGAGTCACGCGGATCCACTTCGTTTCCCGGATCGCTGCCGAAACCGTTACTCTTCCAGATCTCCCGATCGCGATTCACGATGTCACGGGTCAAAAGCATCCTGATCCCCATTAAGTTACCCAATAGCCATCTCGCGGATGCAAAAAAAGGATATGGATTAAAAGAAGAAAAGAAAAGAAAAAAGTGTCATTCGAATTTCCTACAAGGAGTTAGTACCTGCCTGTGCCATTATCCACAGTCCAATAGGCCATTTCGAATTATTTAATATAGCAAATAGATACCGCGAGCAATATGTACAAGCATGCATATGATATATGTACGTACGATCCATACGAATATATATATGTGTGTGTGTGTGTGTGTGTGTGTGTGTGTGTGTGTGTGTGTGTGTGTGTGTGTGTGTGTCCACACGAGACTTAGAGACTGGTAGATACGAAAAGGAGCAACTACCAGAGTCAAAAGAAGATACTGCCACACAGTTATGAGGATGGTAGTCGAGAAAGCAAGTAAGAGGGAAATAATAAGTGAGTACGGGTAAAGGGAGTGAGAGAGAGCAAGTAGAAGTGGAGGTGGAGTATCCGGAGGATATATGGGAGATAGAGAGAGACGGAGAAAGAGGGAGTAATATATAGAGGGAGGGGATCTAGGGGAGGGAAGGCACGCGGCAAGGGAGGGCAACCGAGAGTATAGAGGTATATGAGAAAACAATAGAGCTGATTTGCAAACAATAGAATAACGTTAAGAGTCAAGTATTATACGCTGTTGTTACTTCTTGTGCCATAACGCCGGAGAGCATATGCCCATTAATATTCAAAGGCGAAATAATGTAAACGACACGAAAAAAAATCGGTGGAATAATTTGAATTTTCTCCGTATGAATTCTACACCAGGGATATATGGGCATTGATACGTCGTGACGTTGGTACCGACGCGCTTTTCCTATACGTAATTTTGCGCGTTTTTGGGTCTGGGGTAAGTTCGAGTGGGGAAGGGGTTGGCCAGGGCACGTCACGCGGAATTTCGCAGGACGGGCAAATTCCATCGCGAAAGATCGTGCATCGTCGGAGATCGCCCGACGATACCGGGATACACGATACCAAAAGCTCTGTGCTCCGCGGCCACGCGCGCGCGACCGCGCGTTATCACGAAATGAGAGTCTCGTGCACGTAAGAAATTCGCAACCTATCAAACATGCAGGCGATACACGATCCGGCCATTGCCAAGCCGTTCGCTCGCGCGCTTAAGTGCCGGCTGTTAAATTTTAATTCGCCACGAACGATTAACGACGAAACAATGGACCGTTCTTGGAATTCTTGTTTGCGGATAGGTCGCATTTCTTTCTTTCTCTCGTTTTTTTTCGTTCCCTCTTTCTTCCCTGCCTTTTCGTCGCTCGTCCCAATCCATACGAAAATCGTGAGTGGATTATGAACTTCGCTATGATCGGTAAGTGTGTCTACTTTTTTGGATATTTTTTGGCACTGTCAAAGTTTCGACACTTTTTAGCGAATTTACAAAATAACGGCTTATATCCTGCCGTTTTTATTGGAGGTCGTGCATAACAAGGAACTCACCCTGGCCTCCTCGTTCTCGTCCCTGCGAACATTCTGGAAGAGAACGCTGCCCATTTGCGCCTGCAAGTTTTGTTGCAGAAGCTGCGCGAGCTGGGGATTTTGCGTGAGGATCGCAGGATTCTGCTGTAGGAGTTGGGCCAGTGCTGGATTCTGTACGAGTATCTGACTGAGGGGTGAATTCGCAAGTGTTTGCAGGGGGTTGGCCAGACTCGGCGAACCCGCGTTCGACGTCTGACTCGATTGCGAGAGATTCGCCGGAGGATTTTGCCGCGGTGGACTCTGCGGCGTATGCGGTGGCGTCGGTGGACTTCCTGGTGCCGTCGACGAGGCGTCGCTGACCTTTCCTGAAAGAATGAAAAAATCGCCAGTCGAATAAGCCGAGTTCAGCCGTTCATTAGCCGCGCGTAATTCGTTGTATAATCGCAGCGGATCCAATGTATTATTCTCGGCATTACGTGTGATAATGCGTCGTGTAAATTCTGTATACGAAAAGTCACGAGTTCGATAAAAAGTATTGCCTTTGTTTTTTTTTTCTCTTTTTCTTTTTTACGGAATCGTCTTTAACGTTATCGATGCAAATTTTGATAGCGAAATAAATTTCCCACAATTTTGTTATGCAAAGTTTTTACCTTTGTTCGGAATGCAATTATTTTGCATTATTACATTTCTCTCCGCAGTGAATTTTTTTTGGATTCCATTTTGTGATAAATACGCGTACAAATACTGTGCATTCTAATGTCTAAGTTAAAACCTGTCAAATAAATCTGAATTCGTAGCGCACTTTTTTTCTTGACCCTCGTATTGCAGTTTTAATGTGCAACGAACCAAAGGAAAGAGTTTCTATTATCGCGTGAGCAAACGGTGTGTCAACTGTACGAGAATTTTATTTGCACGGGCGAGTTCGCAACTATCGCAAAATTCGCGATAAATCTCGACCGCTTTCGCGCTTTTCAATCATTTGCTCGCGTCGCCTCGAAGTTTCCCAACGTCGCAACCTCGCCTTTGTAACATTGCGAAGTCGCTCGTTATCGAGTAAATTTGATCGCGTTGTGCGCGACGAATTTGCACTTTCGATAAGTTCGCAAATGACTTTTTTCTGCATCGCTAACCGATCATTTCCAAGAAAAGACACGAATGACTCCTCGGAAAAGGCGACAATCATTATTATCCATTTATGCACTTTATTTCCTTTTTTCTTTTTCGCTCACGAATATAATTTATCCCGAATCATTCCGACTGGCACGCACCGCAATTTTTTTCGCGAGGAGATAGAGACAAGCGAGAAATCGAGTTTAGCATTGCTGGAGATTGTTATTAACGAACAGAATATTAATCGTCAGTTGGCAACGCGCCTGAAGTTAATTAAGTGCACGCGAATATCTATACGCATTGGAGCACCTCTATGTTACTGTTAGTCATATTTGCTTTCTTTTTGTATTAAGAAAAAAATATACAATTTCACTTAATTTACCCATGCTCCGACCGTCAAGAGTTCCGCGGAGCGTTCCTTGCCACGAACACGGCAAGACTGACTTGACTCGGATATTCCAAGATTTCGGAAACTTCAATTTCTAAAGAGTGGGGAGTCTTGATTTTAGGATCCCATGAAGTTAAAGTCTCTCATTGGTTCAGTACAACTCGCTAGTGGGGATGAGGATACGGGAATAAAAAAGTAACGCAGGCTTATGGGGCGCCAAGGTGAAAAAATCCAGAGGGTAAACTTTTTTTGGGGTAGTTTCGTGAAATTGAGACGTTTCTAAGCTAAAAACTCGTAATTGCTTTTCCTGCCTTACAGCCATACACATTATATAAATACGTATGTGAAAAAAAGCATGTGAGTTATCACCACAGAAATTTACAAAGTGCCTATAATTTTTTAAGTCGCACACTCTATATGAAGACATACTTTTTTTCGAAACTCCCATTAGGCAGGGGTATTCATTAAGGATCATCCAATAAATCAAGATACGAAATACTTTTTTAATTATTTAACAGTAGTTATCATACAAATTTTATTCCCAGGGTATGTCTAAAAAATGACAAGTGGGTAACGCAAAATCATTGGATGGAAAAAAAAAACAGAAAGAATCGTGAACTGTGAATTCGAAGATTCACACACGAGACACAGGTACGATTCCCCCAAAGGGCGTTAAAAAAATCGGTTGGCATCAAAAACTACCCCTTGGATCCCATTGAATTTTGCAATATGTATAAGCGATAAACCAACACGTCCTACGTACGGTGGCGTCCTTTAATATCCCCCCAAAAGGATTCGAGAATCGGGATACAGGATCCAGGATCCAGAATCCAGGATACAGGATTGACGGTTCAGGTAGATAGATATCCATATAAGCGTAAGACGGTCCATGAGAACGTCAAGGTCTAGGATCTTACCTGAGCTTCATTGATCGGGTTCATCGGTGTGGTGGGACAACCCGAAAAAAAAAAATTGGGTCTAAAAATCGAGGCCCAGGAAGGGCTTAAGGGCCCTAAGGGATCAGCGACCCCCAGAGGACAGGGTTGCGCAGTAGATCGATGACATCGACAAGAAATGACGGGAAAACCCTTATACGAAATTTTTCCATACTTCTTCGTAACTTTTCCCTCAGCATCCCCTAATGTGGGTAGGGGTGTACCCAGATTGATGACATTAGCCAAAATTGTCGGGAACTCATTGGGGCCCTATTTTTCTTTTTCCTTCCAGAATTCTCGCGACTGATCGATGATATTAAGAAAAAAAAAAATCATTCCATCAACTCCGCTACGCTTTTTCATTTTTCTCATAATTTCGTTCCCCTGTATTACCTTAACACATTCGAAAGTTTTCGCGAGCGATCGATCGGCCACGTAACAGCTATTACCCGTGGCTAATAAATAACGCGAAAGCCTCGCGCCCTCGGTTCCCTCGCGAGCGCCGGTCGATGATCTTACTATGGCTGAAACGACTGCACATGCACCGGGCAAAAGAGCACATGCAGTGGGAAGACACGGGCGCGCAGTTGCGACGAATAAATATTCATGCGAGTAACTCCCGCAACGTGTGCATTGGGTGTACGTACGAGTAAGCGTACGTAAAGCCATGTAATTACTCGTGTCGGCGAGTAGTGTCGATGCGAGAAGGGCGGGTCGCGACGATTGGCTTGAAGCAAGAGAGTAAGAGAGTGGACGAGGAGGGGAAGTAAGACTGCGAGAGAATGAGAAAAAAGTAGAGAAAAAGGATAAGTGAAAAAGGTTTAGGAGAGAAGGTTGAGAGAATGAGGGAACGAAGGACTGAGAGGACGAGCATATACATGACCAGAGGGCAGAAATGAAGTAAAAGGACCAAGGGACGAAAGGGGTAGGAGGAGGGATAGGAGGAGACAGAGAAATCGTTGGGGGCTAAATCGACTCGATTTTTTAGGTCCTAGTACGAAACGTCCTGCGCCACGGGAGGGCTGTGTTTCTTCTCGTTTTGAAACGTTTCGTTCGATCCGTGACCCCGGGCCCACTCGATCATTATCCGGGAATCCGGGGCTGACTTTCGAATTTTTAATTTCAAAATCGTGTTCGTCTTTTCCTTTTCTTACGCGGCGCGCCGGGATTGTTCGGCGCGCTCCATTAATAATAATTAAGATAACGAACGACTCACGATTTTTCAAGAACGTGGAGGTAAGGAACTGGTTTTTTTTCGGGCCTTCGCTCGCCTGACGCACAAATACTCTGCGGGTCCGAAATATCGTCGAACCGATATAGATTCTGAAATACTTTTGCTACTCTATTTCCACATTTTTTATATAGTGCAAAAAAAAACAGTGAAATCATAACTGATAACGTATGCCGATTGGGATTCGCGTTGACCAATGTAAAAATCTATAATAAATTCTTAAGGACCTTGATATCTTTTACTTTCATTGTATTGACGTACGAGTAGGAAGGCGCCGGGAACGTCCTACACGAGGCCCATTTTTATAGGCTACTTAGGACAGAAAAGGGAACGTCTCGGGGTCGAATTTCAAATTTTGCAGGGAAATCGGTTAACCCCGAGTCGGGGTGCCAGAGAGTATAGGGTTCCGATTTTTCTCACACGTTAAATCGAGCGTGGTGCCCTGAACGGCTTCCTCCTCTTCATCATCATCCCTTCCGGATAGTCGCAGGTAGCTGGTTGCAGTTTTTACCTGCACGCGCTGCACGATCGAGGGAAGAATGAAAAAAAAGAAAGAAAAAAACGGGAAAAAACGGAAGATTACGCGAAGGAATCCCCTAGGAGAGGGGTGGCGATGACGGTGATGGTAGTAACTGCAGTGTGGAGAAAGGTGAAGAGGGATGAAAAAGGGGGGTGAGAGCAGTGGGGTAGTACGGTGAAAAAAAAAACAGCAAAGTCCCTGGGGCTAGAATAGGGGTAAAAGTGAGTTAATAGTCGGTAAAACGGTATTCACCCTGTGACCCGAGGGTTACGTACTTTTTTTCTCTCATTTTCTTTCCCTCACTTCTTCCAGTCAACCCGGAAGGGTCGCGGAAGGAATGGGAAGCCAGTGCATGCAGAAATTGAAGAAGGGATGAGAGAATATACCTACAACCACCTAAGAGAAAAAGGGTCCTTACAACCTAAAGGGGATTTCCTCCTTCTGTCATTGGCCTTAAAAGAGACTCCCCCCCCCCCCTCTCTCTCTCTCTCTCTCTAGTAGGAAACATACACTCCTTTCACTGAGAAATTTGAGTAATCGTTCCGAAATAAAAAAAAAACAAAGATTTCTCTTTGTAATAAAACCCGAAACCTCTTTTTCTCCATCTCTTTTATTTCATGAAACTAGGGACGGCAATTAGATACTTAACGTATTTTTTTCTGTCTGAAAATTCAAAATTCCCATGACACTTGGTGGTATGTGAAAATTTGGATCTTCGGTCCATACAAATCTCTCGTTTTCATTTACGATCCTGTTAATGTCCATCTAACGGTATATATCGGTAGTATCACTCGAAGAAAGGAGAGAAAGAAAAAAAATGATGGAGCAAAAACAATAGAGTACAAGCTCATTTACTCGCAGTAGAGTGGCAAGGAACAAAGTAATAAAGTAATACTAGCAGGGGGAACACCTGTCGAGTTGTTTCGAGGCGAGCTAGCGCGATAAAGCTAATCCATCAAATTCCGTTCTCCGTGGAAAACGGCATAACAATGGTTTTGATAATAAATAATGATTCCTGCTTGTCGCGTCGTTATAGCAGCTGCGTCGAATTCGCCTTCGTATCATTAAAGCCTTAAATCACAAGCAAGTAAAATGGCAAATTGTGACCAATCCTTAGATGCAGAAAAATTATTACTAGAGCAACAATTAGTATTTGAACAACAATAAAATCTAGTGGCAATTACAACAATTATGTCAAGATTTATCATTGTAATTGTGAGTTTCACTAGTTTACTTCGTCAATCTTATTAAAGTTTCGCCACTGAACTTTTTTGTCCAAATATTAACCATTGCTCTAGCAATCGCAACTATACATTTTTATACGTACAGTACCGTATATGAAAAGCATGATAAAAAATAAACAATCTCAAGTCAATTTAAAAAAAAACTACTTGTCCCTTTTAATATTTGCGTTTTTAAATCAAACATGCAGGTGGATAACAATATCCACATATATATTCGGAACATTAAGGAGATAAGTAAATGCCGCAAAAAAATTGTACCAAGTTTTCGAGAACAATCATAATAATCTTAATGCTCAGATTTTGAGTTCCATCATTTTTCATGTCCTATCCCGTAGTGTCAGAATCGTGTATCACTCCAAACAGTGAGGAATGAGTACGTAAAACGTGGCATGGCAAATGCATGTCTCTTTTTATTATTTCGTGGAATTCTTATTTTGAGCTGTTCGAACATGGTCAGAGCACAAGGCAATGGGGATTGGTGCTGGCTGTTACACGTAGGGTGTTGGGTTTCCAAATTTTAATATTTAAGATGAATCTCGGAGCTCGCGGGATACCAGATAAAGGTACGGGGTTCATTTTTAACACCTAACAGAAGTCAAGATGCCCGGGCGCGATTAGAGCGGTGGCCCCGCCGACATTATCCTATGAGAAATTGTAGGCCATTCGCCTTTTGTTCCAGACGATTTTTTATTGACTCAAATTCTGAAAAAGGTACAAATAAGTGGTCGCGGCCCGGGATGAGTGGGTGGGGGCACATGGAAGTCGAGAAAGGGCAAAGGGATCAGGATGCAACCAAGGTGGCAAGGGAAGAGGGTGGAAAAAAGACAATAACCAACGGCAAGCGAACAACTGCCGCAGTCGAACGGGTTCGTGCTCATTTTTTCTCGTGCCCGAACCCGAAAACCCTTTTATGCCCCCTTCCCCCAAGATTAATTATCTTCCATATTCAAAAAATGAAACGACCCAAACAAAGGAGACCAGCCGAAGGAAGAGGTTGGAGGCGCTGCCATCGTCGGGGTGAACGATTACCAAAAATTTCTCATGAAATTTACAAAACATTCTCTTCCTTTTATTAACCCCCTCGCCCCGTAATTTTCTGTAATAGCGTTTTATCCCTCTATTGGTTCATACTTGCCGACTTATATTATCCTTCGTAATTTTACGCGGGAATTTTGAATATATTTTCTCACGCCTCACACGGTGACGACTTTTAACGTTAAATTGCGGGAGCCATACTCACTGAATACAGGTGCGTCATTAATGTCGGTAATAAACGATTAAATGTCGGAAAACATTACACCTTACTGCTAGTACACGTATGTACGTATTCACCGTGTATAATCACCGGTTAAGCGTAAGGTATTTATAAACGCGGTATTTCGCGCGAGTTGGAAACTGAATAATGTCTGTCGAAAAAAATAGAAGCCGATCCACACCTGTACATTCGTAATTGCCATTGTGAATGCGGCGTTTGGCATCGTCGATAATACTCATTAACGCAGCGTCATTTATTCCAGAGACATTATCGGATGTTTCATGAAAACTGTTAAAGGTAAAAAAAATACCAATCAATCGGTATAATCATCCATGTTAAAATTCCGACAGTCACCGTCGTTTTTTAACTCCTATATAAGTAATGCAGATTTTGGCTGAATTCTTTCTGGACCTGGTGACTCATAAAGGTAACCATGTTAATAATAAGGCGCGAAATACGAATCGATAAAAATATAAAAATAATCGACAGCTGTCCCACGATCATAGACGCCATTTGTGCTATTGGCCATCTTGTGACGCACACGTGGCTCGGAAAAACGAGAAATATATCTACACGGGGCTTCTCCTCCAGTTCCAATTCCAATTCGGGGTACCAATATGGCGACCAGCGGGGTGCCGCTCGGTATCGCCCTAGGAATCGACTCTCTCCATTGTTTGAGCTCGAAAACGGGAACGATTCCACCGCGTCACGCTCGGAAATTTGAATTTTCTCAGCGTCCTTTTTGACTGTAGGGCGACCGCGAAACCATTAGCGGCCCTCGTCCATACACGCTCAGCATTTTGGGTTCCACCATACAATCGAGCACTAGACTTATTTTTTTTTTCAGAAAAAAGATAAGTGGAAAGTCGAACGCGTATAGGTAAAAGATAAGCCAGCCATAAGATAGATTGACAAGGGAGTAAAAGTCATGGGTATATAGAAGAATGCACCAGTCTGAAGGAGCGAGGAAGAGAGACTCGTTAGCCCAAAAAATTCAGATGGTTCATTTGAATATCGTATAATGCCAAATTAATGTCGGAAATTCGACTCGCTATAATAGGCTAAATTTCGTCTAGACTCCATAAAGCGATCGGCTCTCATTTCTGCGAGAACAACGAAACCAAGGAGACGAAACAACGTCGACGTCGTACTCCATACGATGCTCCCCTAACTCTAATAATTCCCTGATACAAGGAACCAAACCAGACCCTGCTAAGCGCATAGCTTTGGTGCTTTTCTGCTTTTTTCCACCAACGGCTAACTCGTCGGGTTCCTTTTATTTTATATCCGAGGTCGAGTCCCGTCCACGAGTGCTCTTTTCTTTTTGCTTGACATAATTTAAAATTTATGAGTTCGGGAATCAGTTATGCGCACTCTCCGTCTACCTTGCACTACCAGCCACCGTTACAGGCGTTCTCTATCGGCACGGTTTCGCCACGAAATTTGAATATTAAAATTAGTCCCTTTAATGCAACGACCTCCTCCATCCCTTCCACTCAACATTCTCATGCCTCTATAGCATACTCCCATAGTCCCGATATATATACATATATATACGAGTAGATATTATAGTTACCCACGATACACTCACCAGCCCTTAATACACGACTATGGAATGCACCGTTTTTTCCCTTTCTTTTTCTTTATTATCCCCTCTCCAACGACTTTGAATAATCATCATAATGACTGGTGCCTACAGGAGCTTTCTCAGGTCGCCAACTTATTTCGTACTAACGTTAAGATGTTGCCACTACGGGAAAATTCATGGTTTAACGACCGTCCGCAACTTCGCGAACAGTTCATTAAGATCGGGTGAGACACCGTTCACCGTATTAGGTTGGACAAACTGGTTTTCGCGTGTCTCCTTCTCTCTCTACGGCATCACCCGCATGCGCCATGGGGTGAATGCTAGTGGCTGTAAAGATGGAATAGGCTGAAAGGGAAAGAAGAAGCGGAGTAGAATGAAATAAAAAGGGAGAAAGAAAGTGGAGCTCTGGGATTCGGCATGCCCCTTAAGAGCATCGGCTTCGCGGGTTAAGAGAACGCGGGTATACCCCTGACTCATCCAGACTCATTTCTAAAGCCGAAGAAATGTTTTATCGAGGAAACCAGCGCGGATTGGTCCGTTCGCGAGGATACAGAAGTGCACTCTCGCACTCTAGACTATATACGGGGGGGCCATGTGTTCCAGATCTTGAAACCCATACGGTCCTGTTATCCTTGTTTTTTCTGTCTTTATTTCTTTTTTTAGATCTTTTATTTTTCTTCAACGATCCATCCATCTAACTGTCATAAAGAATTTCCAGTCTCTGGTAAAAGCACTGACTGGCAAGAATATAATTTTTTTTATTTAATGGAACAAACGTCTGCGCATGCGTTAACTGAGCGTGTGATACGAATGTGTGGGTAATGTGAATTTTTTTCATAAATTTTGTACAAATCCAGGCAGGCATGGGCTGTTACTTTTGGAAAGTTCACGCGGTCCGAGAGGAACGACGGCAGCCGGTAAACTTTCGGCTAGGCATGCCTCCCTGATGGATTGGTGATCCGTGATTAATTTGACAAGCTGACTTTCTGGTTTTCGGAGACTGACAACCCGACCCGTGGACCTAATGGGCCTGAGCAACGGTCCCCTCGGTGCCCTATCTTGGAGTCCGAATCGCTGGTAAGTGGGATTGTTTGAAAAATTAATCGGGAAGATGCTCGTAGGGAAGCAGTAGTAATGGCGGGTCCCTACCTTTTACCTACTGCGACTGCCATGTTCGAGTGGGTAGGAGAAAGGGTGAGAGAAGAAATGGGTATGAGAGAAAATGAAAAAAAAAGGAATAAAAGTCAAAAACACGATGCCACCGTATCGGACGGCTCCCGCGCTATTGCTGCTCACGGATGACACTGATACATCCTGCAGGATTCAACTCGGAGAAAAAGCAACCAATAAGAGAGCAAGAACAAGGACTGTAGCTGCGTAAAAAATGAAACAAAAAAAATTCTCCTTGCCCGGAGACAGTAGAAGTGTCAAAATGATATTTCTTCTCGACTTCATTGTTAATCAAGAAAATTCTGTATGCGTGACTCCGGAATTTTGAAATCGACCTTCGTCTGACAGTAAGTTTCTCTAGTGGTTGCGCAAGGACGATGATCGAATGTACGTACGAATGACGCATCGTCGCGAACGTTTTCGTTAGTAGATTTTTAGAAATACAATGTTTCGTATGATTCCCCCCAAAAATAAAGATAAATGATTTCTCTCCTCGAGGCATTGTTACTTCCTCGGTGTGCCAGCGTCGCTAGTCATTAGATAATTCAAGAGTGCTCGTACCTGCCAATCTAGCGGCATTTATTCAAAACGCCAGGTACTCGTATATAACCTGGATATAATGAAATTTTCGAAATATAATTATTAGTCGCCCGAAAAGAATCATTCGCTGGTCATTAACGTGAGCATATGAAAAATAAGCAAAAATTGTATTTCATTTTTAATGAGCAAACCGTGCGTAACATTGAGAAGAACTGACGAGACCATATAGTGTCAGAGACTCGTAAATCGTGACGATGAAGAGACGATCGGAATTAAACAAATAATCTTTCGCGTTAGCGAGGGAATCCGTTAAGATTCGAAAGGCGCACAGTAAAAGGACCCCATTGAATCCTAAATTTAAACGAATGTCCGAGTGTCAGCGAGTTGACGGGCAAAATAAACAAGATGCCACAGGAAAAAAGGAGTGAACTAAGCGTGGCCACAGAAAAGGAGCTATGATCTCACGAGAGTCTCACTCGGTCTCTCTTTCTCTCTTTCCCTCCAATATAGAGAGTCCACTAGAGCTGAGCACTACTCTGACGCCGATCGAGCGCAGATGGGCCTGAAATAATCATTAACCCGAAGAGAATTCGTGTAATTTCACAAAAACTAGAATTCCCATAGATTCCCAGCTCCTTGAGAGAATATCAGTATATATAGACTCGTATAGTGTAGAAAGAGCGAAGGGAGTCAACTCACACGTAGATCAAGAAAAATGGGACTAGTTCCTAGCCGACCAATAGAGTACCGAGTAAGATTACTGACTCAGAGAAGAAGTCAATTAGCGCGAAGAAAAAGCAGTGAAGATCCAATTGATCCGGAAACGCTCGAAAACGTGGATTAACTGAGAGACGCAAAAATTACCTTGGATCAGAATAAATGATTTTAGATATATAGTTGGTAGCCATGTATCGACGAGTTTACAGAATTGGGTCCTGTATACCGTATGCGAAAGGGCCTTAGAGTCTGTCTCCATCACTCTTCGTTCTTCTGTCTTTTCTTCGTCTCTCGTGCGAAGGATGCCACGCGAGATCAGCACGTGTGTACCAGAAGCAGACCCGACTTCGTTTCGCGTCGTAAAATCTTTCATAAAACGTTTCACGATCTCGTCTCCCGTCTCTCGAGTTCGCACAGTACGTAGAGTGGGTAATGCGCCACGGCAAAAGCTGCGCACAGTTCGTCCCAACTAATTCCCAGGAAAGCGCCAAGTAAGATGCATGAAAAATGAAGATACGTAGTAGCGCAAAAGTGGCGCGCCTAGCGGCGATAAAGTGAAATAATAAAAAAAAACATGGCAGGCAACTGCACGTATAGCCGCGATGGTCTGAGCTGTCGCGCTTTGTCGGGAAGTAAAGGGCTCCGATTTCGATCTAGGAAACGTAAGCGCGTGTGCGTGCGCCTGTATATACAAAAATATAAAAGCAGCGTAGCAGAGCGATCCGGATCCCCTTAATGCCTCTAATCCCTCTCATCCCATTCTCTCTTTCTCTTTCACTCTCTCGCTCTCCAACACGAGTTCAGTAGTATCCCCCAAAAGCTTACCGTTGAGATCTCAAATTAAACCCGTCCGTATTCGAACGTTGAATAAGGCGTAGAGGTCGATTTGAAATTTTGAGCTCGCAACGGGCGGTAGCTCGGCTCGCGCCCGTTAAAAAAAAGAAACCCGGGGAACCCCCGTTCTCGTCCCTGGAATATCGTTTTAAAAATCGTTCGAAGAAAAAATAACGCAACGGTTATCAGTTAATGAATCTCGCAGCAGCCTCGCCGCCGTTCAACGGAACGGGGGTGGCTCCACAAAGAGAACTACGAGAGAGGGAACGTACCAGTAGAGCCAAAGGATTGAAGAAGCAGCAGTAGAAGAAGACGAAGGCGAAGAAGAAGAAAAGAAGATGGCAGAGAGGAGTCCAAGAGAGGAACTGACAATGGACACGTCCGACGAAATTCGAAAAATAAAAAATGATGGGCACCGGTCGTGCAGTCCGGGCTTCGTGGATGCTTCTACCTTACCTCTCTCGTCTGTCCATCCGTCTGGCCCGTCCGTCCATCCGTCCGTCTCTCTTTTCATCCTTCTGCCTTTATCCAAGAGGAATGATTAATGGGTCTACAGAAGTACGACGTTCGGAACGTTTTCTGGTTTTCTCGCGAGGATAATACAGACAACCACGTGCGCCTATACCAGAGACAGGCTATACTCTTTAAGTCCAACTGAACACGCTCTCTAAGCTTCTATCTCGGTGAGACTGATT
Organism: Pachycephus smyrnensis; assembly: GCA_030142225.1. Classification (NCBI taxonomy): domain Eukaryota; kingdom Metazoa; phylum Arthropoda; class Insecta; order Hymenoptera; family Cephidae; genus Pachycephus; species Pachycephus smyrnensis. The sequence goes on along the minus strand of JARQST010000464.1, from coordinate 177,815 downwards.
GTGAGACTTCTCGTTCGCTATCACTGTATATCACTATAACGCCATTCACCTTTAACTCGCCAGTCTGAGATTTCCTGATCCAAGAATTCCTACCGTCTTTGTACTACAGCCTACCCAGCTCGACTCTTGTTATATCGTGACTATATTTACATGGAATGTCTCACCCTCTCGTATACCTACGACAATGAGTAAACCAGCCCGCATTCTATCAGGGGATGATGCTACGTATACTCAATGGCAGTATACCATAAACCGACCTTCCGTTTTACTTTTACGTCCCTGCTATAAGAAATGGCGCGACACGAACCGCGTCAATTTCGATTTAACGCCACTAACCACTGGACAAGGAGTCACTCTCGAAAAACGTGACGTGGCTCATTCGTATATACGTGCTCTTGGTTTCTCGCTTGAAGCAAGAAATTTTCTTCGATAAGGTTAAACGATGACGGTTATACTTGTTTTTTTATTCCCCCACTTTTTTATTCGGAACAATGAGAAAAAGCGGCTGTAATTCATTAAGGATCGTACGTGGGACGTTTTGTGGACATTGTCACGAGCTTTGACTTGTATATGGAAGATCCACGTGGTCCAACGCACACGCGTATAATTACGCGTCACGGTTGACACGCAAAGACGCGTAAACTTGTTACGTGTATATTTCGTGGCAATAATGGCGATGCGTTAGGGAGAAGCCCGACGGATGATCATCCAGCAAAGCATCCATCGATCGTGAACGACGAGTCAGCAGCTCCTGGCGTAGTCCAACCGACCGACTTTATGAGTTATAAGTCGGCCATCTTGCGAGCCATCACATATTCACATGCGCGCATATGTGGAGCCGGCACCGGCAATATGTAAGTGCCACATTCTGTTCTGCGTTCGTACAGTCGATTCTAAAAACCACGTTACATGCGAATATACTCATCCCAATGCTAGTTGCGTACAATACCAATACCTATAGTATATACAGGTTATACATATAGTCACAACAAAGCTCAAGAGACCGTCTATCGTAGACAATACTGTCTGTCTGGTATGTACAATAGAGACTGAATTAGAAGAATAATTAACGTAACAGGAAAAACAATTACTTATTTACCGACTAGAGAATTCATTAAATGCAACAACACCGGATATATCGTATCCATAAAAACAAATTTTTTCAATGATTTTAATCTAGTTATTTTTCAGGTACGAGTTAATGATTTTTTTTTGTGACATCGAAATAAAAATATGAATAAAAAAATTTTTTTACATATCTCCGCACGGACTCGCGATTCCCCGTAGGCGGTCTAACAGCGGGACTCGCATGACTGTTCGTATTTGAGTCTGAAAAAAAGTCCCTATCCAGCCTCCTTCCGAGAGTTTCTTCTCTCGGGAAAATCTTCGGTGTATCCCTCGCGAGATCGTGTGTCGATATTTCGCGTAGATGCGTTTTACCGTCGACGCCCACTATACGTGGCAATAGGCTCGCTCGCTCGTTCTCTCTCTCTCTCTCTCTCTCTCTCTCTCTCTCTTTACGGGACGATCCGGCGACCTCGGGAGTTAAGCCGTTGAGTCGAGCGGAAGCGTGCAAGAGTATTAACGACGGATCGTATTGTCGAACTGCCACAATAATGGCCGCGTCTCGGTAAATGCCGTTTCGCCCAATCAAGAACACAAGACGTACCTAGTCCGGGTGCACGAGGCCGTAGTGACATTAAACGAGTGATTTTCCTAGCAATTTTCTTTACTAGGTATAACTGACTGTCACGGACTCCGTTTGACGAATTCTTCTTACACTTTTTCATGCATTTTTCTCCCTGTACCCTTCCTGCCTATCTTTTTCTTGCAATATCACAGTATTACAAATAATATTTGTAGTAAAACTATTAACGTATTTGAACTAGAAAATAATTTTCGGAGACTACAGTTCAATTTCTAGTATGAGTGCACGCGATAGTAATTCATAACGTAGTTATATTTATTAATATTTTATATTACGTAACACGTGCTATCGGATCACGCTTTCGTAAAAGAAAAAGTAAACGTACTTTTGTTTTTCGTTGAAAAATTATTCTTATCTCGTACGAAGTTCGTGTTAGTCGAATATACGCATTGAAAAGGTATATTCATCTCTCTCTTCGACCACTGACCTTGAGGCTGCTGCTGACTAGCGGGTGGATTCAGAAACGTGGGTGGCAATTGCCTGCTGAGAGACTTTGCCAATTCGCCACCGGCGAGACCATATATCGCCAGTAACTCCTGCATCGTCGATTCCGCGTATTCCCTCATACCTTCCGTAGGTATCCTCTCCTCGTGTTCGCCATCCTGAGCCCTGTCGTCCTCGAACTGTGGGTCCTGCTCGTCGAGACGACCCGAGTCGTTATCCAGGGCGCCACTTCCACTCTTCTCCGAGGAATCCGACGTGGGACTTCTTACCTAACGCAAGAAGAGAAAGATACATATATATATATATAGCGTCAAGAAGAGAAAAATGTTCACTTGATGCCGTTAAAGGATGTATTACACTGGCGCAAATGGGCAATACTGACCTCGGCTCCTGGGGAGTAGAGTTTCTGCGACCTGAGCTGCTCGAGGATAAATTTGTGCCTGAGGGAGTCGCCGCTATCATCGTCCGCTTCCGACGATGGCGGCCTCGTCGCCACGGAAAGATCAATGGGACTGGCTTCGTTATTATTAAGTTTTTGCTTCGATCTCTCCTCGACTGGTAGCATTTTCTTTCTCTCGTACTCCAGGACGTCATTTGAAGTTGCTTCGATGACCTCGTCCTCGTCGTCCCTCTCGGAGTCATCCGACACTTCGGCCATTCGACTACTTATTGGCTTGAAGTTCTTTCGCTTGTTTCGTGGCTTCTGGCTGCTTATCTGAAGTTGACTCGGCGTCTCGAACTGCGAGTCGCTGTCCTGATCGGCACCGCCCCCGCGGGACGTCGCGTAGTTGTAAACCGAGTCGGAAAGCATCTCCGCTGAGGGGAAATCACGAGGATTCATTAAAGCGAGAAAACCTTTTTTTATGTTTACTATGTACTTATTCGAAAAACAATTCCAAAATTGAATAAATTTAACAAGTTTTTGACAGTATATACTTTATATAAGAAACCATGAGTTGTGTATGGTTTTCAGTTTTTTTTTATCAATAGAATATGTATAGCCACTTGAGTCACGTAATAATGCTAAGCACATATGAAAATCTTTGGGGATTATAAAAACAGAGGATAAACTTACTGGGTCCATACGGGCTGGTTACGGCGGACATCTCGAACCTGCCTGAGAGACACCTCAGAGCATCCTGAAACACAAACCATAGAGGAACATGAGTACATGCAGGATCTATACGTTGCATTTAAGACATGAGAGCGAGGTATATGGATACTGCCAAAGGAATAGGCATTACAATTCGTAAAGTTTAGAAGAGTAACGCAGATTGGGGCTCGTGAAAACGATCGAAAACAAAGAAGTCCGTTAACGAGGCAAATGATGAACGAGACAAAAACCGATAACGAGTCATGCTCGATTGACAATGATAATATCTCAATTAACGGAATACACGGTTCCTTAAGAAGAGTGATATTTTTGAAAAAAAAAAAAATACGAATTCCAAAGTTAAACAATCAGATAAAATTTCACCGCAATATACACAAAGGATTCGAATCGTAACCCGTATTCTTTTTACTGACTATACAGAAGGGATAATTAACATCTGTTACAGTACCTACGGCGACTGGGCCGCCCCATTTCACCCCACCACAATACTACGGGGCGGACCTTGAATACATTATCACCCCGTTGCACGTAGATACACATGCATATATACAAAATTGAGTGCACAGCGGTAGAGACTGGCTGAAAACTATGTAGAAACTGCAGTACGCACTCGCGATATTGTATATAGGGTTGGGCCATAGGGGATGGACTATTTAAAGGGTAAACGTGACGCGCCATGGCATTGAACGAACATTTTTGAAATTCTCGCTCGCGGCCTAGATTCCAGAGGTATTCGTGTCTATCTTTAATTCTACGTATTTGAGGGTGGTTTCGATCCTTCTGGATCAAACGAACGACGACACCCGAATTCCTAATGTCTAAATTATTTGTTTTATTTTTTCTGTTTCTTTCTTTCCTTCCGTCACTTTTCGTTTTCAGCAACTAGTGTCTGGCAGCCACTCTCTCGGACTTGGAATCATCCTAAGAGCGTGTAAGGTACATAGAGCGTACGAAACGCGTCCGTGAGAGCGAAGAACACTCGACATAGCTTGACGCTTATGTTGCCAGAAGGAGGAAACAAAAAAGCCAACGTAACATTCGTCAAACACTTGAATGTTGCCAGGCCGTGCGCCTCTGGCAGACGCAGACTCTCCTCTCATCGGCTTCTGGAGTGCCTTCTGGAATCCCGGGAGATTATTCAAATTCGACTGGCTTAAAATAAATTATTTATCGTTTCCACGGGGCCCGGGTTTGGCTAGTAGAATGTAGATAGCAGGCAAGCAGGTAGGTAGTAGGTAGGTAGGTAGGTAGGTAGGTAGGTAGTTAAACAGGAAGGAAGGAAAGACAGAAAGAACAAGAAGAAAGAGACGTATATAAAGGAAAAAGAAAAGTTTAGTCAGTCACGTGGCGAAAAGTTTCTGCGCGCTAAATTCAAACAGTGAATCAACAGGTTTTCGCGCAAGCCAAGTTATAAGCTTTTAGCAAGCACTTTTTTTTAGAATAAAAACCAAAATATTCACAAAAGCGAAATTAAACTTCGTGTCTCGTGACAAAGCCCGGAGAATCGTCATCTTGCAGATTTAAAGCCATGACTTTGTGCGCATACTTAGTCGAAGTGAGAGAAAGAAAGAGAGAGAGAGACAAAAAGAATAACGCTTGTAAGATATGGTGTGAAATGCGAGAGGCCGAGATTAAAGAATGAAAAACATAGAATTCCGAGAACTACGCCAAGTCATAATATTCGTAATTTTAAGCGCAGTTAGAAACGCAGTAACATACTGTTACAGGCGATACCAAATCAAGAGAAATAAAATTCCATCCCACCACGATATACTATACCTATATACATACGTCTACAGAAGAAATAAGAAGCTCTCTTTCTCACATATTCTCATACAGCGTTATCTAATCATACGTTACATATGACTTTCTATAGGTTGCACTTCCAATGGCGTAAAATCGAAAGAGTACAACTTCAGTCGGTATATACGTACCAACGAGCAAAGCAGTGCTGCCAACTACGTGCTCCCTGTGATATCACAGTGTGCCCAACTGTGCATGACTTATAACTACGTATAGGACAGGGTCCCATCGACGAACAAAGCTCTCCGCTAAACTCCTTTAAAGCGTTTCAAACGACGAGGCGTTAAAAATAGAGCACGCAACAACTTACTAATCTGGTTAGGGCACTTAGCGTTATTCCAACTATTTAGACCTGGATACGAGTAGCGCATAACGTCTGTATACGAGTGGGCATACCTACTATCTAATTGTAAGTAGAACCCAGAGTCCGAAGGAGCCTTGGTGCTCATTTCTCAAAATACGCTAAAACGTCTTAATGGGTATGCAATGGCGCGGAAAAATTGTCGTATATATCTAGTACGACCTATAGGTCGTTGCGCGCTCTTGTTTTTATTATCTATTTTTTTTTTCCTCGTCCATTCAATCTGTTATTCCTATTTCACGTCATTCTCTTACGCGCTGAGACAGAAACGATTATCGATATCGGCAACTGTAAGTACGAACCGTTAAACGGGTGTAGATCCATGCCCGGAGGTTCTTCGAGAGTCTCTCGTTCGACGAATAATTAATAGGAACACGAGCGATAATTAATGATCGCGATCGCAGAGCTAGCGTGAACACCAATCCCGGATCTTTGGATTCGTATCGGTGGACTTGATATTTGGAGGAGAGAATGAAGAAAAAAAATGTTGAGAAATAATAAAAAAAAAAGAAAAGCAAAGCCTTCTAGACATTTGACTGGCACATTCGAGTGGAAAGCTGTTACAACGATCTCACGCCAATGGCCGCGTCGGACTAACGGTGAAAATACATTTTTGTAGTTCGTATATTTGGAAATCGGAGTAGACCGATAGGACACACGGGCACATTTGCATGCACGCGCTAAAACGTACGAAAAAAAAAATGTCAAGACCCGTTAACGAGTTTGATAATGAATTTTTCACGTGCACCTCATAGGCTTCTGATGAAATTTGTCTCTATCGTTCGGAAGCTGCCTACCTTCTGTAGACGGCAATAATTTTTTTTCTGATATTCAAAACAATTTTTTTACTTCCCGCTCCGGGTACGACAGTCACGGTATTGGTAAACGAATTCACCTTTTTTTAGGTCCCCTGTATACATTTTTTGCTGATCCCCCTTCTACGTGTCCATACGTATGTATAGCTATATGTATGCAATATGTATCACAGGTTACGGTAGAGACCCACTGACACACAATAAAATGTCGCACCAAGCACATCCCCTGCAATCTGGCATAAAACGAGATTTCGAAAATCCGTTATTTAAATAAGCGGGCTGGGCACACGGTTACGCAGCTATACGAATGGCCTGAATAATTTTATAAAATTAATAGTAAAGGGTAGGTCGAAAAAGCTATTATGCGCGTATGCAAATACGACTTAGGGGGGACTTGCGAGAGGGCGAGGGATGACGGCGAGGACGAAGAGGGGCCCCTTGCAGCCTGCAAGGCATTAAAACTTCCGAGATTTATAGTGGACCCGCCATAGTGCCCAGGGCCCGGTCTCTTCCTTCCCTTTCTGTACCCCTCCTTGCCCCTTCATTCTCGCCGTCTATCCCGATCTGGTCTTATTGCGATTCCAGGGGAGCGAATTCCCTTTTATCTCCCTTTCTCCTGGCTATTTTTCGTAAGGGAAAGGGGGGACTACCCCTTTCTAACCACTTCAACCCATCGAGCTTTCCGGATGATGCCATTTTCATTTACGGAACCACATACGTGTATCTACGTACACTGCGTGTTATCCGGTTATGCTTTGCTTCACGGAAGAAATTTCACTAAGGATTTTCCAAAGGGGGTCTCACGCGACACATGTAATTTAGTAAGGCCTTTATGAGTTTGGGCCCGAATGACGTATTCAATAAGTCCCATTGTCATACCATTTTTTAATGGTATTAAACGTACGTAGGAAAGAGCGGGAAAATTGTATATTCAAACGAGAAGATTTATTGTGCCGATTAATATAATCACGACTGTCTATCAGAATATGTATATATATACACACACACACACATATGTGTTAATATCTCTTGAGGCGACTTTAGTTCTTATTTTGGAAACGCGGTCAAACACTTCCTCGCGGTTCGACAATCAGCGCCAATAAATATACTCGACACATCAATAACAGCCATGGCAATTGGTAATTTTCCTTTACGGTATCGCCTCAAAGAAACCCATAGGGCTCATTTGCAGCTTGCGACAACTATACCGTATTTATGCCAGTAATTAAATGACCAGCAATAATATAGCCGAAGGTGTAGCCGATCGTTTCATGGGATAGATATATTTTATTCCGTGCAGTTTCCACGTCTGGCATAAAGTAGCACCTCGACGCCCGATAAGCCAAGGTGGGTAAAACAAAAATTCATATAAAAATATATATATATATCCATATAAAGTTCGTAATATACACAGGTATATATATATATATATATATATATTGATGCCTCGAGCGACAATTTCATTTGCAAACTAGCCAAGACGTTCAATAAGTAGGTAGATCCATTCTCACTATCATTTCCAACGCTTTCTCGTAGGAAATTTGCACGGAATAATAAAGAGGAGGAGGGGGGGGTGAGGTTAAAAAATAATTTTAAAAAGTCCAACCGAGGAATCCATAAAGATCGAGAAGAGTTAAAGGTAGCCGGACCGGATCGAGTATCAAAAATGAAGTTAAAGGAGGTTAGGTTGTTGCTGCTGGGTCCTTCGTGTATACTGGAGAAAGGAGAGGAGAGAAAAGGATCGAGCGGAACTCAGCGGAGTGGTGAAGAAAAAGAGCGCGGGGGCCCCCACGGAATGATGAATCGTTTCTATTAAAATACTTTTTCGACGGGGAATACAGAATGGGCATCCTCCGTGCCGCGAGTGGATTTATTTACATATTTTCAATCTGGATTAAGAGGTATAGTCGCTGGCAAGAGTGTCCTCCCTACGCATCTCTTTCTCTTTCTCTCTCGCTCTCTCTTTTCTTCACCGTCCCTGAATTTTTTTTACTTACTCACTATCCTTATTCGTCTCCCGTGAAGTCTTACTTCGCGTCTGATTTTGAAAGCAGAACGTGAAAGACGGCAGAAATAATAGACGGTGGAGAACGCAAAAAACGTCGGTACGAAGAGCTGACTGATTTCAAAAGAGAAGAGAGAAAAAGAATAACTTTTCTATGCACTGTGTACCTGGCTTAATATTTAGATAAGAGTATATATACTGTGTCGCCTGTATATGTTTTGAATGTCGATCAAACTGGAACACGTGGATATGGATAACGTTAATGAGATGAAATCCTAGTGTGTGTAAATCCTATGAAGAGGGTATTAGTAAGAGGGGTAAGTAATACGTAGAGCTGCATGGGGTAGAAAAAATGGTGGAAAAAGCGTTCGATCAGTTTCAACGTTATAAAGGGTATAACGGTAGAGAGAAATAAATTTTGTATTAAAAAAAATTAAATTAAAAAATAAACAGAAGAAGAAGAAGAAGAAGAAGATAGAATGATAAAAATAAAGTATGAGAGAAGTTAAGTTCAAGAACGCGTGAACTGTGCCTAACGCCCGGCTTCCACGTCCCGTGAACAAATGATAAATGAACTCCTCTTAAACCATGAGCTCTCATATCGTCCGCTATTAACATAGGGCCAGATAAAGTAACGAATTTAAAAAAATCGAATATAAAAGCCAAGGGAATTCCATCGGAGATCTTATCCGTCCGAGGTCTCGCTCTCGCTGCGACTCATTAATCACCTGGCTCCCTTCATTTGTCTCGTATTAACTGTTATTACCGGAGCCTGAAAATTCAAATAGCCGGTAATGGCACGAAGCGACGAAGGCCCTGGTCCAAGGGCCCTGAGGATCCTGAGCCATTGAAAAAAAATCACCAGGATAACCAAAAATTCGTTCCCACTTTTATATTCCACATTAAAAAAAAAATCCACCTAACCATCCCGCTGCCAATCTAACCTTGTGTCTGTCTGTCCCCAGCATCCTTATACACCCTGCGTCGTGTACCCCCTCCCCCCTTGCCTAACCGCATCATCGTCCAACACCCTCGGCCATTTTTGCCTCGCCAGCAAGAAAGGAAGAGATATCACTACCCGATTCCACCGAGAATGCTAGTGTTGATAATTTATTTGAGAAACGTGCGTGGAACGTGTCCCACCTTAGCAATCGGGATCGCTACCGGTCGTAAGGCCGGACGAGGCAGCAGCCATATTCTGGATTTCGCACCTTTTTTGTTATTCCATTGTTTTCTACGGGATACCTTTTTTGGTCGGGTTCGAGCTTTATGTTTATTAAACCGGCTATTCGGCGTAATTGGTATTGCCAGCGACTATGACGACCCGTGCCGCGCGGCAGTGCAGCTGAGAGCGCGCGCGCGAACCCTATTGGCTCGCATTTTTATAGCCAAGGAAATCTGGGCGTTCCGTTTTCATATTCGTACACGTACGGAATTACATGTAGCTGGTCACCCTACCTAACGACTTAAGCGAATACTTACTTATATCTTACCTATACCTCCCTAACCTACGCATTTACTGGTACTTGCGTACTTGCTTACCTACTTGCGTACATCCGTCGTACGTGTTTATGCTTTTTTAAAAGGATCGCCATATACGTTCCGATCGATCGTTCGAAGCTTCCCTCGAGTCTCTTCCTAAGAGGAAATATGAAAAAAAAACTTTTACCAGACCACCTCCCTCGCGGATTCTTTTAATGGATCGGAGACAGTGTCCGGCATGACTTTGACCGATAGCACAGCAAGGGGTATGGCTCTACCCCATCCAACCTAACCCTACGGTACCATACCATGCCCCTGCCTCGTTATCTTAATATATGTGAAAACGGTGGAATAATTAAAAGAAAAAAAAAAGAAAATAAAAGAATCAAAAGAATAGAAAAGAGAAGGAGAACAGATGGCGATACCACTACGTTCTTAAGGGCCTGGTAGGTGGAAACCAATGGGACTATCCTGCTTTTGCTTCGTGACGAGGGATATACCTTACTCGTGAAGAAGGTGACCAACACAACAAATGGAGTCCGGCGTTTCTTGTGACAAACGAGCGCCGCGCCCCCAAAACGTCACTCAACTGTTCAAACGGCATTCTATATGCTCCAAATGCTTTCTCGAGCCACGCCGGGGCTATCTACCGTGATATCGCACTCAAGAATTAACGCCGTTTCTCATGAAGCGATTCGCCCGGTCGCCACACACGTTATGTCCTATACCTTTACTTATACACATGGGAGATAGAATCAGGAATGCTGATTTACAGAATCTTGCATTGAGAATTAGCAAATTGAACGACGAGAGTGTCACTACGTATTTTGAATTTTAATAACAAAAATTCAATTACAATACCGATTTTCATGAAGCGTATTAGAATTTTTATTTTTCGTTCCAACACCACGATACGAACAGTATAAAAAATTCGAGTAAAACGTAAACCCGATAAACTGTAAAAAGGCCAATTTATTCGTTAATCGTGACTTTCTAATTATCATTAGAACCCGTGGGTCCTAATCGTCATAATTTATTAGTAGCAGTTACGTATACGAAATGGGAATAATAATACACCAGCATAATCATTCGATCAGTTTAGGAAAACTAGCATAGACGATAATAAAATGTAAAAGGCTTTTAGCACCTCGTACCGTTATACTACCATGGAAGAACGAAGCACATATACATACAATAATAATAATAACAACAACAACAACAAACACACACATAACCATGTCCAAAGACCGAATCACCGCGATTCCCATTTTCGTAGAGCAACGGTACCGGTTTAATTGGCCGTATGACGAATCAAAAAAACCCAGGAACATAAAAGGAAAAAACAGTCAAGAAGAAACACAACCGCAGGAAACTGTATAAAGTCTTTATCTTAAAACGCGCCAGCATTATCTCAAAGTTACACGCGATACATTCCGGAATGCGTCGAAGCACGCCTAATAAAATTACAGGTGCCTTTATCCTTGATCGGGATCGGCATCAGGAAGTGAGCAGACGACGTGGCCCCAGAGGTGTAAGCGTTATATGCATATGCAGGAATACGCGGGTAACATCTGCCGTTTAGAAAGTCCGTCTCTTGGGCACCGACAATATAAATATTAATAATGACAATATTGTAATTTACGTAGAAAAAAAAACGTGGAAAAAACAATGCGCCTGCCACGCCCGAAGCACGGCCTAGATACATATGCGTTATAGGTTTATAGGTACGTAACACTATGTGAGAAACGCGTACGCAGGCGTGTAGGTCGTAAGGAAGTCTGTGACACGTGATACGTACGTAACGGGGAGTTTAAGGTCCCCGTGTATTTTCATTGCAACGATTGTTGTCATTGCGTTGTGCGCTAACGAGGAGATAGGGTAAAAGAAAAATGAAAAAAAAAATTACTAAAAAGATATACACGTAACGAATTTCGGTCCACTTTTCGTACACGTAACTCTTTGGTGTTTTCTGGTGGCAATTCAGCCGACTGACTTGATTATAAATCACCACGGGAAGTAGACTTCCGGTCGTGGGCGTTGTATCGAACAATTAACGCGACATGAAGATGATAAGACGATACATTAAGGTCGCGCACCTAGTGCATAGAGTGGATGGCGGTAAATTTGAAAGGGTTGCGCATGCGCGGCTCGATGCGCACAAGCTACTGCGCATGCTTTGAACGTAGACGAGATGAAAGGGAGACGAGAATGCGATGGATGCGGCGGAAGGAGAAAGCTTTCGTGAAGAAGTAAACACAAGGGTGGGAGAGGAGAGTGGGAGAGAGTGGGAGACGACAGAAGACGTAAAGTGGTTCGTATGGTTTGTGCCGTTTGCGATCAGGCCTTAGGACTCCGGCGTTCGTGCCCTTATTGAGACGGCCGGCGGGGGATCTTTTCTTGGTCGATTTAAAAATCGGACAACTTTTTCCTGAAGCCGCACGACAATTTACGACAAAACCCGGCCAATCTCGCGGTATTTTGAATTTCAAATCCGCGGGAGACCGCCACTTTTTCACCGAAACCTGCGGCGTCTAAATTTAAATTTACGATTCCAATGGGAGCCGCTCGCTTGTCTCCTGACTCGACCGTCTTCATTTCATTCCGCATCATTTCTATCGTACGATTTCCGATCATCAGCCAATCCCTGTCTTCAGTCCTCTCCTTTGTCCAAAACCATATTATACGTGCTGGCTATAAGTCTTTCAAAAGTAGGTATAACAGAGTACGTTACTGATAACACTAAAATGCATATAAATTAGCATAATCGTGATCTAATACTTATATGCCATGTTACGTCATAATCTAAAACCTAAAACGTATTTTTACCAGAATAATAACAAAAACTACTTACGTCAATAACGAGTCCTAATATACAAAGTACTTTAAAATAACGAAGAAACGTAAAAAGAAAACGAGAAAGCAGAGCAAAAAAAATTGAGAAAAAGGAAGGAAGTAAAAGGCCAACGACCGACGAACGCGACGAATTATTTTTCCACAGCGTCGCCATCCGCGACAATTGTTTTTCGTAATAAGTGCCTGCTTACTGGTCTTTATATTTTGATTATTTGGCAAAAGCAGCAGCGATCCATAAGATACGAGCATGTACGCTCGTGTAAGCGGACAAGTTGCATTAAGGAAAAAAAAACGCGATGCCAATTGGAGGGCAACGACTCGTGCGATTATTCCGCGTCAGCGATTTTGGCCAATTTCCATGAGGAAGCGATCAATGCGCAAATTCTATATTCGCGGAATGTACCCCGTTCCGGACAATCCGCATGCGTTCAAATTCCACGGATAATTCAATAGTTTTTCTATCGACCTTTACGGTCTTACGCTCATTTATACTTCTAGTTTCATTCGTATAGAGGACGCAGCATACCAGTCAGTCCGCGGCGACACATGTAAACGCGCCTTGTTGGTAGTTGGTACCGCGACTGGCAGCACGAAAAATTGAAACGAGCTGCCGGGGACAGCTGGTGGCAGGAATGTGGGTTAGGCTCTATAGGTGGGCCGCTCTAATTATGAATTAATTCCGGAATAACGGTCGAACGTGCGACATTCAAATTTCAAGGTATTACAAACTGGAGCAAGCCCAAGAGCTCGATATCATAATTTTAAAGAAATTCTATTTTTTTTCTCAATATTCAATTCCAATATTATTTCTTCTGAAAATCTTGATTCGATAGCGAATCGATCAATAAAGTTTGCAGTATCAACCTTGAGGGAATTATAAATAATGTATTTCCTAAATAATTATCATTTTTTATAGTTTTTTTAAATATTTTAATTTGATCGATCATCATATTCAGAGAATGAAATAGTAGAATTATTTGACTGAAGTGCAGCGCTTGGATGGTCCCGACGCCTTCGTGGTTCGAGGGAGAAAAAAAATCGAAGAAAGAAAGCCGGAAAGAATGAACGACAGAGGGAGAAAGAGGGACTCGTAAAGCTGTCTCCAATTATCGAAATCGTGGAGCGTCGAGACGCCTTTAAGAACGCCGCGGTTTATTCATCGACGACGTTTAGCGCCGCATTCAATTAAATACATCGTTATTTATTGTCGTGAGAGGCGTCTTGGTAATGGACCATGATCTTGGTCGTGGTCGAATAGGATATCGTTCGCGATTGAACTTCGAAATATTTTGTCGTGTAGCCCGTGACGTTTAAATTCGCGGCGTCGACGTCGATTGCGAGCACATTCAGATACAGGTAATTCGCGTAAATTTGTTTTTGCTGAAAATTCAAACGGTCTGACGTACGCGCGTGTTTGGAGTAATCGCTGAATGCGCGAAATTCGCAACATGCATAGAGAATAATGGCGGAATGAAAAATTGCAAGGATCGACCAAAATACAAATATTTCGAAACCGTATCGTAACGCATTTATAACGAGACAGAAAAAAGAACTTCAGTTTTAGAGGCACTCGGTAAATTCAAACGATATTGTTCATCGCTGGTTCACAGTGAAATTAATCGATTTCGAAGACTGAACAATTAATCTATTTTCGCATGAATAATGATAACCTTGAAATGATCGTACCCATAACGAATTGGGTAAATGGTAAAGTATTAACGAGAACCGTGTCTTATTTACGAATCACGTAGTGCTCTTGTGTTTCCATAACTGGTTCGTGACGATTTGACATTGTCCAAAGCCGTACGACAATGGCCCGAAAAAATCATTTCAATAAAGCATAAAGAAAAGGCGACCGTCACGATAAAATCCCCCGGTAATCCTGACGCGGCTCGAAAGGACTCGAGAGAGATAAAAATCTTGAAAGAAGTAAAATCCAAAGTCATCGTTAAGTACGTATACTATTTACTTAAGAAACAAGAAAATAGTCTTACGCGTACGACTAAAGGAACAACACAGAAGTCAAAGGGACGGCACAACAAGGAGTATTGTAAAGTACGAAAAAAACCTGTTATAAATATAAAAAAAAAAGAAAGACAGAATCCCTACGTTAAAGAAATACCGAGCCTGCAGCAAGAAAAAACCAACAAAACTAGAATCGCGATAGAAATACGAGTAGAGTATATAAGCCGATATATACGTAATATATTTTTTCTCTCCTTTCCACGATTCTTTTTATTTTTTTTCTCTCGAATAGCAGGCATTCAGCGGTGTACCGAGAGCGGTTGGTTTATAGCGATTCACGTTGATAATTAAAATCGATAATTATCAAGACTTAATAACCGGTCGTTATCGTTAAACCTAACGAATAGAGGAGTCTCTCGAGATCTTATTTTCTTTCCTGCCGACTGTGGATGCTGGTTAAGGTGGTCCAGTGGTACGCGGGGGGGGATCCCCTGAGGTTCTCGCTCGCGAAGAAGAGTACAGAGAGAATGGGGACGAACGAGAAGATGGAAGGTGGAAGACAATAAGTTTAGGTATACAGCGATATATATATATACACACACAGATAAAAGCAGAGTGACGAAGATGGGAAGCAAAGGAAAAGTAACCAGACAGCAAGGTAGCCAACTTTAGGAGAAGGTTAGTTCACAGTGCCTATCCTAGTGGACTAGTAAAAGGTCCGTGGAAGAGCTGTCGGTAGTCCGCGTGAAGTACGTATACATATAGACAGACTATATACAGGCGTACAAAGCTGGCCAGAAGGAACGGACAGAAGAGCAAAGTCACCGGTTTAAATTGAAGTGAACCCCACGGGGGGAAAAATGTCGGCCAGGCCACAAGTCTATCGGTCAGCACGGAGGGTTAATAACGCGTGGGAGTTTATCTGGAGTTATCAAAAATCTTGAGTAAAGTCGAAGGAAGAAAGAAAAAAAAGAGAAATAGGGTCAGGGAATATTTAAGACAAACAATAGACAGAAAAAAGGAACCAGTCTATACCTATAAGGCGAATACACTTATCTGTACAGTGAGGTCTGCGTTAATATGACAGGAAATGAAATTCTGTGCCGAATCAGCACCGGTAAAATCAGAAATTTCTTCGAGATTTAACATATATATGTTGCTATATGTATATATACGTCGGTACGATATAACTTCTGGTACGAGTCAATGTTTTCTGCCGTGGACGTACCACCGAAAGGCATAAAGAATAGACGCGGCGCACATGTGTCCGTCATTTGTCATTTGACATTCTTCTGTCTTCGCTTTTTAATTCGTCCATTGAGAGAGCCGACCCCGTGGTTTCACGGCCGAACAGAACGTAAAGTCTCTTGGCAGTGTGACTGACGCCAACAGCGATAGTGGATGCGAAGGATGTCAAAGCGAGAGAGCACTGGTAGTAGTAGTAGTCACTAGTAGCGGTGATAGTATTTAGTGACAGTATCGGTGCCGGTAATAGAGAGTTAGTGACGCTGAAGAAGAAAGAAGAAGGTGAAGAAGATGACTGGAAGTGAAGCCGCTTGGTGAAGAGAAAATCACGCGCTGTTCGTCATAAGAGGAATTCCTTTGGCGATACTAGCCGTTTCATCCCCGTGACGTAGAAAAGAGAAGGAGAGAGAGAGAGAGAGAGAGTTGCCAGCAGCATTTTCTGTCTTTTTACTCCTTCCTCTTCCTTTTTACTGCTTTATGGGATTTTTTTCACACGCGAGCACCCAGTCGTACATCAGCGAAGGCTTGACTGACTCTCCTTTACTCTCTCTCTCTCTCTCTCTCTCTCTCTTTCTTTCTTCTTTCTTTACTCCTTTTCGCCCTTTTCTTCCTTTCTCGCTCTTCTTGGGACTACCCCCACTCGGTTACTCTTTCTCTCGTTATACTCTTTTCTCATTTCTCATTCCTGTCTTTCTCACCCACTATTTCGTGCCTCCACTGCTGGCTAGCCAGCAGAGAGGAACGAGGGGAACAATAAGGAGGAGAGAGAAAAAAGAAAAGAAACAAATGCCAGCCGCCATAAAAACAACTGAAAGTATTAAAAACTTTAGGCCTTTTATTGCCCGGCCTGCGAGAGGTACAGTCGCATCCGAAGAGCTCTCCTCTCTACACGCACGTGGGCTCAACGCATCCACCACTTCCGTTCTGACGCGACTGGCGGACCTCTCCGATCGTACGGCAAGGATGGAAGTGGACGAAGACGAGGTTCCGATGACAGCACGGGGAATGACCACTGTTTCATTAGGTAGGGATGTGGAGGCACGAAGAAAACGAAAGGAACCGCCACAACGTGCCGGGAGAGGATACCCGCTTATAATACGCATGCGTCCCGCTCTGAGAATTCGAATCGTACTGTCCGCAGCGAAACTCTGTACGAACCGCGCGAGGTGTGTTTAGATAGCGCGAAAACCGAGACAATTCCAGGAACTGTGAGAAAAATTACTCTCCCGAGTATCGCGCCGTACTTGCTTGAATTTCTACTGGAACTTGCCCAAGAGACACTTTCCAAGAATCGTATAGAAATATGAAAAGCGTGTTCGAGTTTCAGGTGTATTAAAAGAATAAAAGAAATTTTACGAATAGCATGAAAAATTGTACACGAGAAATGGTCGCTTGTGACAATTCCAATTAAAATCTTAATCCCAGTCGAAGGAGTCGTAGTGTCTGTGGATATGTGAAAAAGCTCGTAAAAGACATATAAAACCAGAATGGCGGTAGGCAGCCGATTATTGCGAAGATTTGTAAAAGCAAATATTGCCGTAGTTAGTTTATTGGATCAAGAGAAGCGAACTTAGGAGTTTCCTCACAAGAGGTGGATGTTCTCTTCTGTTCCCCCATCCCTCACTCTCTCTCTCTCTCTGTCTCTCTCTTTTCCTCTCTCGTTCGAGTAACCTACGTCTGGTAGCCGACGTTGTAAATTCACTGGTTTTTTAATCTCGGTAAACCACCGACCGTCTAGGCAAGAATCACCCGAGAGAAGAGAGTATAAGCGAGAGAGAGCAAGCGCAAGGAGAGTAAACGCATAATCTTAGATATTGCGAGAGAGGGACAGAGAGGAGAATGGAGCAAAGGTATAACACTCTCTCTCTCTCTCTCTCTGTACACCTCCTCGGCTTCCTTAGACCCGCGCGTAAATCTCGCGGACAAACAATCATAATTTTCAAAGAGCAAACAAAAACAAGAGACCTCTTTAAAGGGAGCCGATGCCAGCGCGCATGAAATGCGACCGCCTCCGCGCCTTCAATTGTTTCGAGGTTTTCTCCCCTCCCTGGCCTCACCTCACCACCTCGCCGACAATCGCTCCTCTTGGATACCTTCCTTACTCCTCCTTCTCCTACCCACCCCTTCGTCAGACCTTCACCTCCTCCACCTTGCCAATATCCAAACGACCTACCAGACTTTACGATTCTCATGCATTTTTGCCAAAGAAACTTGCTTTCGAAATTTTATATAATTTTCCGTTATTCTCAAATCTTTACATTATTATCGTATATCATATTTCTATTATAATTTAATTGATCTAACGCAATGCTTAAACTTTCAATATAAATTTTTTATGCAACATTTTTATTTTGCAATTTGCAATATCTGATCTGTAACAGTGTATATATTTTGTTCTACTGTGCGTTATACGGATCTAGGAGTGCAAGACACTGTGCGGTCGGACAAGACTAGGACAGAAGTAGAATGAGACAAACCAAGTGTTAAGGTCAAACGAGTAGGAGGAAGTTCACTAGAGAGGGAATGCCATAGAATTTCATCAGTCTTTACCTAACAGCAATTCACCTTTAACCTTTTACTAACACTGTACGCAAATCGACGTAATATCCAGCAATGAGTTTCGCGAATCTTCGAAACATTTTAAAAGGGACAAATGGTGCATTCCCCGACCCCTTAACGAGAGCGCATGCGCAGTGTCCACAAACGGAAATGTAAGATCGTAAGAAAAAGAATGGGAAAATTTATCTCAACGAGAGGGATGCTAGACCGTCAAAGTCAAGAAGCAATTACTCATTGCTCGCGTAGGGACCATAATCGTTTATCAGATCGTTGTTTTCGAGGTGAAGCTCTTAAATGTCCATCTTGGTGGATTGAGAACGAAGACACGAGGATTTTCGTTTTATGGTTAGAGTGGAGTTAAGGGTGAGAGAGGTTGGGACGAAAAGAAGTGCTCTGGCTGTCGTGGCTGAAAGGGGGCTAACGGACAGGATGGCGCGCGAGAAACAATTAAAAGCTGAAATTTAGACATTAAAATTTTTAACGGTCTACACCTACCCGACACCATTATGGGAGTATGGGAGAATCGTCAGGGACGGTCGCGGCGTCATCATCGCCACCATCGTCGTTTCCTCGTGACGATGGAACGTAAAAGAAAAAATGTCACGATAAAGGAGAGACCAACAGACCGCAATAAAGATTCGAAATTGTCTGGATAATCCTGAGGCCTGCGCATCAGGAGGATCTCAAAAAAAATCCTATGCTGAACAGGTAAAACTATGATTCACCCCCTTACAGGGGTATACGGAGGGGTGGAACGAGTAGAATATTTCATCGATAAACAGATTAAGGAATGAATTGGATGTTATTAACAAAAATCCGCGATCTAATCATTTTATAGCGCACAATCCGGAAGGGATTTTCTTTTTGTGTACCGGAAATGATCGCCTGAAGCAAAAGTGAACGTTACCTTGTTCAATGGGAATCCTTAGTTCTTCTAGTTCGGCGTACTGGGACTCGTGTCACCATTGTCCTGGACCACTGCTAATATATAAATAAATATATATATATATATATATATATATATAGCAAAGCAAATCCGTTGAACTAAACACTTCACAGCCCGTACCGTTCTTCGTTTCCGCTTCCGGTTTTCACGTTGTCACCTCTTCCCGCACTCTCCTAACCACCCCCCTGTCCTCCGTAATAATTCCTCCGGCTTAACCCTCCTTCTCTTCTTCTTCTTCTTCTTCTCCCTCACTGTGTCGCGATTCTCACGATATACCCAGGCACACTAGCACCGTTTGAAGTTGCACGAATATCGGCAATTATGATTGCGACATTATTATCTCGATTAACCACACACACACGTTATTACAGGTATGACAGTATTGTTAACCCCTTCTCGCTCTTCTGTGGTTAGTAATGTAAAGGGAGAGAGCGAGAAAGAGGACGAGAGAAGGAGAGAGAGCAACTGAGCAACAGAGCAAATTGTGAATGAATCTCTCAAGCCCTGTGTAAATGACGCGCACGCGTACAGCGATCCACCCTTTATTGCGCACTTTTTCCCTAAACAAAGCTCCTCTCCAATCTTGTAGCGTACATCTCTCGGTGATCGTATGTTCTTCGAAATGAAACCAAATCACAGTCCGTGAGTAATCAATGAAAGAAATCCGGTGAAATTGAAACCTTAAAAGCTGCCACGTAAATCCGCGATGAATACGTTAATAGTGTCTTCTCAGGGTTGTATCTAACTCGGAAGGGTAGTTGATAATGTTCCTCATGTACAAGGGGGATGTCGTGAAGGGGTCTCGGCAGGACGGTCAAGCAAGGGGGAGTGGGGGAGGCGGCTAGTCTCTCGTTCGAAAACGTTAAGTGCCCAGCGTCGAGTACGTGTCCGACGTAGAGGATGGCGACGAGAGCGACGAGGATGAGGACGACGCCGAGGTGGAGGATCGTCAAGAAACGAGAATTTTCGGGCTCGCAGAGGCCCAAGGTCCGAGTCAGCAGAGTGCGCGTGGCTCGGCTGGCGCGAGATGACTGAACCCCACCACCGTGAAGTTTGCAGCAAGGGTGCGCGGAGAGCACAGCCCCCTCTGCCTGGCTTCCCCACACCAACCTTCTGGCCACATACGAGGACCCCCTACTTCTTCTTCTTGACGAGACCGTCGAAACCGCCGGCACCGTGGTACCAGTCGCCAGTCTTCGCCGCCAGGGGCGCTCGTGCCTCATCCCCCACCCCACGACCCGCGCTACAAGCCTATCAAGTACCTTGGCTCACCCCCCACCACCCCTTCTGGCAGAATATGTCCTGCTGCTCGCAGCGTGTTACTGCCACTGACCCCCACTACTCATTCGATTCCCCCCACCCATGGGAACCGTCCACCTTCCTCACCAGGAACACGCTGCTCTGGTACTCGTGGTGGTGGTGGTGGCTGGCTGCCTGCCTTTTTCCCTAGTTCTCGTAGCGAGACCGAGTACAGACCCGATGGAAGAATGAGTTGGACGGAGACAGAGAGACGGGCATTATTGCCATGTGAGAACGAGATGGGAGGTTATGAGACTTATGCTGCTGAGGCTGCGAGACCGCCTCGTTTTTTAACCGGCCTCCTACTCGTCTGACAGTCTCACCGATCCACGTGCGATTGCGTTTTTAGAAAGACGGCTGTGCGCCAGCGCGATACAAGACTCCACTACGCCCCTAGTAAGGGGTAGGACGACACCCCTCTGTCTCTCTACTGGCCGATAATGATACCCTGATAAATCCTACCTTGCGTAACCAGTGTTGATAGATGAAACGTTGAATGATGTAAATATTTTACCTAGACAATTTTTTTAATGTCTTTCGTAGGATATTTGTGCGGAGACATTGTGTATACGATAAAGGGGACAGAATTCTTATGGTTACTGCAGCTTCTATACGTTTAATCCCGTTAAGTAATCGGGGTGTCGTGTTACGCAGAGGTCCGTAATAACCATAGCTGCGTATTGTTTATCGGCTATTTTTTAGTTTGTTATCACAGTCTTTAAGATAATCTTTAAGTTCTTGTTGATTTTTGTGAATTACGCGGAACGCCCGCGTGACTTTTTTACTTAGCGCTTTCCGGCAGCTCCTCAAATATCTCGTCCCGGCCATTTGGGGTAGGGCTTCTTCATCTTTTCAAAAGAGTTATGACACCGGGAGTTAATGGCTCGGGATATTTTCGTACCGGGAAACCATGGGCGCTGACTACTTCTACACGGGGATGGCGCGAACGCGCTTCAAACGATAGCGAGAAAAGGGGGTGCAACATGGATGTTACCTACTACAAGGGTTACGAGGGTTTCCTTACGAGTGTGGATATTGAACTCGAGGGATCGTAAAGGAATTAGCATCCTGTCCCTGGCATACCCTTTTTTTAGTCCCCTAAATGCCCTTCCCATACACACGGATGTAAGTGCCGCGGCATCGCGATTACGAATAATGGGGTGAAAAAGTGGAATGTGGGAAAGAAACTTGACGAGCACCGTTAGATGGGACTCACGAAAGGGTTGAAGTAACTGAAGAAACGAGTATCACGGAGCTTCATAAGGGTTAGAGGGATTCGAAAATGGGTCGGATTAGAGGCACTTAATATTTCCTCAAAGAGGCCCCTTTAGTCCGACATAAAGTATCGCGTTTCACAAAGTATTATATGGGGGCACCGCGGCGCTTCCCGTTTTACGTAATAAGACGACAAATTTCGGAGACGTTCGAAAAACCACCCGGATCCGGGACTTGGATGGGCTTAAAGGGCCAGGACTCATCAGGACTCGGGGCCATATAGGGATACGAGAATAAGTCCTGCCTCGCGGTTATGGGACTCACGACGTACTATGCCTCGAGGGATGTGGACGCGGGGTGCCAGTGTCTCCGATTTCCGGAAAAAAAGGGTTTTCATTCCCCTCCCCCTTGCTCCGGACCCTTCGACTACTGTGAGAAAACGTCTATTAGATGAAAAACGGTTACCGTAAATAACGGAGCCCTAAACGAGTCTCGTCCAGGGGTTCGAATGAGAGTTCACGTTCTCGCGTTCCAGGTATATAGACAGTCGAAAGTTCGAATAAAAATTTTCGCCAGGATTCCACTACCTGAGACAAAACAAGGGTACTCCGTCACGAGGGTGAAACTTTCCCTTGCAGAATTTCACGTTAAAGGACTTTCCACACATCTTACCCATATCCTTTTTTTAGAAAGAACAATATTGCGCAAAAAAAATGTATAAACGTTCCTTGGGACCTTTTAGTAAATTTTCAATTTATCGCAGAATAAAATTCCCAGCCACGTCAATCGACACTCCATACTGTACGCTCGACGAATCTACTAGAAATACAGTAACACGCAGTGCGTCAGTAGACACAAGCGAACGCTGTAAACGCAGCAAACACGCAACGACGAGAGAGAGAAAGAGATTAAGAAATAGAGTAAAAGAGAAAACGAGTGCAGGAGTAAGATAAAGAGAGAGAAGAGAAAGAGCCGGGTCTCTCGCTCGGCATATCCGAAGTTTAAAAATATCAAGTCTTGGCCCAGCCCTTCTAGTAGAAATATTAATTTTTTTATCTCCCCGAAGCCATATGGCGCGTAGGTGCCCATCTTCTTGGGTCCCAGATAAAAAAAAAAACAAGAAGGAACTCACTCTCCTCATCCCTTTTAAACTTTTCGTTCGCTCCGTAATATTCTCTCGAAATGGATATTTTTAGAGTCAGATTTCCAAAGGTGGTTTTCTAGTTTCACCCTACGTGGAAGAAAGGGTTGCAGCCCTTGGCGTTTCCGCGTCTAAATCTTCACCTTGTACCCTGAGGTCGACGAACCAGCTGGCGCATCATCCTTCCAAACACTGTAACATACCTACTACCACAACTTTACTTTTTTTTTCGATCCCAAGCCTACCGCAAGTTCAAAAAAAAATTCCAAATTAAAAGAAACACCTACCACAAAATTCTTTCCAAACCATTCCATCCATAGGAATAAGAGCCTGTACTCGGCAATAACAACGAATGGCAAAACGCACGCGTGCGTCAATACACAGGGTGGATTAGAAGTATTAGAATCCATGCGTAAGACCGACGAAGCGGTAGAGACACAGTATCCGCGTCTATCTACGTACGAAACAAGTACGTACGTACAAGATACACAAGTCTACACGAGCTATGCATTGACCAGCATACTCGTCCAACATGGAATGTGGTCTGCCCGGCATATATAGCTGCTATAGTTCCCTTTTTTATTACTTTATAATGCATTAGGTATAATAGCCGCACGCACTTAATAGACTGTACCCTCGTTACAGTATGCTACATCGTGGGTGGATAGTGGTTGGTCGGTTCGGTAGGTAGGTTGGCAGATAGATACACTGCCGACTGGTGCCCGTTCGCATATTGTAATTACATGAATTATTTCATTTCGCCTTGCGGATCCGTTCCAGTCGGCCATTCCAGTCGGGAGGTGGCAATGAAGAAGAAAAGACGAGACGATGCCGCGTAGCATCAACCTAGACAAAATCTAATATGCAACGAATTCATCCCTCGATAAATTGCATTCTGTGTGTGTGTGTCTGTGTATATATATATATATATATATATATATATACAACAGTCGCTATAGATAATACAAAAGTGCATATAATAATTAATAAAAAAAATTTTTTAAATACCCTGTTTAGCAGAATCCTAACTGCAATAGGTCCCAGAATCATTTCAAGCCCCGATCCGCGGGGTTCACCCAGACGAACACGTCTCCCCTCACGCATATCACTGAAATATTCAGTCGCCCGAGCCTTCCGCGTCTGTGTTGGCTTAAGACTGGTTTTCAATATGACTCATAAGTGTAGCTGCTCGGTCGATCGTGTTAGTGCGCTCGTATATCAAAACCAGTAGGCACCCTCGACATTGCGATCGGCTGGCCCAATACGCATCCATTTTCACTATACGTGCGCGTATTATCCGAGGCTCATTCTAGCGGCGTGTCTTTCATTTTTGCAGACTAGCCTTAAGTCCGAGTCGTTCTATTTAAGCGAGCGCATGGAATTAAGTAACAAGACTGCTGTCTTTCAGCGCCACATCCGCTTCCACAAGTCCCGGCATTTTATACTTGACCGTTTATACAGGTCGAGCTACTGTATTTACGAAGTATATACGAAACCATACACTGTGCCATTGACGTATTAATTATTTCTAATTACATATCCGCAAATTTCTTAAAACAATCAAATGAATTCTTGTACGGTCCTATCTTTTATTAAATTTTCTTTTTTTTTAATGGTTTTTACCTTTTTTTATTCGAGAAACTATCCTAGCTCGAAAACTTGTTTTTTTTTTATTGGGCCTTATTCGTACACCCGTTTATGGGCATAGTATCTATATACCTGTATATGACTCCGTGTATATCGTGCGATCGTGAACTCTCGATAAAGCGTACACAATGATCCGCTCGAATTCGCGGATCTGAAATTGTTCCTAACGGTTCGCATGGCTGCGGGCAAGTGGCCTCGATTTTACTAACAAGAATTACAAAATAACTCGGCACCGTTTTACGCTTGGCGCTCCTATGGTAGTAAGAGAGCAGTCGAGGAGCGCTAATCAGTTTTAAATAACACGCTGCCTCCTGGCACGAGATCATCGAGTGCCGAACGCGCTGTGCTCTCGTAATTACCCAAATGCCTGAAATGCGGAAAGGCAAGCTTATAGATCTCGCAACCTGGGACGCCTAGATACGACGGGAAGGCTGGCAAGTGAGTCTGGGTCAGTTATCCCTGAGCGAGATATGTTATATATTATTATTATTATATTGTGTGGATACAATATATATGTCTATATATAGGCACTATATAGCTATATCGTATCGTAGAGTGCGTTCGCATAACAGTACGACGGTATGCCGGGAGTATCGCATACGTGGAAACGGGATATCCCATTGGTAACGACGCCGACGACGATCGACGACGACGGTCGGACAAACAATCGCGATACCGGACTACACGTCGCGAACTGAGTTCGAGTGCGATTCGCGTAACGAGCGTTAAATCGATTCCCACGGCACTATCGGAAACTCGATTTCTTCGATCGAATGCCTGTGCGAAATCTTTGATCTTGTGGATTCTATAGTTGCGTATGGTTGATCTATACTTGTTATTATTCGATATGACGAATTTATGTATTTTGTTTATTGTTATTATTTTTGTATAATTTCTTGGAGGATTTGGCCTTCTTGTGTTTGAATATATTTTTTTATATATGTTGGTTGCGTGGAATTTGTTTGGCTCTTGCCTTGTATTTTTGATGTATTAATTGCTGGATATTAATAGGATCGATTTAGTTGAATATGTCGTGAGTTTTTATGGCTGGATTAATTTGAATTTTTCGCTTTTGGATTTTGCGAGGTGAGCGTAGTAGGAATATGAAATTTAATGCTATCAATTGGTTAAGCGATGAGTAATTTTGAATTTTATTTTTTAATATAAATTTTAGTATGCGCCGAGTATAGTTTTGATTGAAATTTTTATAATCGAAGGAAATAGTTGTACTGTTCTTGTCAAGAATAATTTATATTCCGGTCTCGCAGGATCTTGGAAGGATCTTAATGTCCTTTTCGAGAAAAGGCATTAAGTGACAATTAATTTCAAAAATGTGGGTATCGTACAGTCCCTGCGAAAAAAAAAGGAGCGAAATACGCCGTAAATCCGGCGCGTCGCTTTTCGAATCCTTCCTGCTTCTCGATTCGAGGAATCGCGCGACGTCCATTCACGTACGTCGTGCCCGACCATTACCGGCGTCGCTGCGGTGCGTAGGGCATTTAATTGAGAAGTCCACGAAACAATGGGCAGCCGATACGATACGAGACTGGTGTGCGTGAGTGGCTGCGTAACACGGCGTTAATGTCAGTGAGTGCATGAGGTAGACGTCACGAGACGTCAACGACCTTTTATTAGTAGCTCTTGTGTGTGCCCTTTATCATTCCGATTTATCGTCATATATATATAAATATATATATATTTTTTAAATTCATCTGCTCATCCATCCTCATAATTTCATTGGAATGTCTTCGTAAATATCGTGAGACACATTCGACGAGTACACGTCATATTTTTTGTCTCTTGTAATAATATGGGGGGAGAGGGGGAAGAGGAAAAAAGTTGAAAAGAAATTAATAGGAAAAAAAACGTTACTTCTGGATTGGGCAATCGAAAGGAAATAAGTAGAAAGGAATGACCCCACCTGACCGGAAGAGAAGAAGGTGCCAGGAAGGGTCCTGTGAAATTGAGCCGTTAATACGTCAGGCCCATATAGAACGAGGAACCGATCCTAACCGAGAGCGATCCTCTCGCAGGACACTGACCCTCCCCAAAAGGCAAAGCCAAAGCCAACCCCCATGGTTCGACCTAAGTGGATCCCTGGCATAGTAGAGAAGGCGACAATAGGGACACTAGAAATATTTTGACAGGCCCCTTGACCGCGCGTCGATTTCTCGGCTGACCGCCATGAAAGGGTCCCGCTCAGGGAAAAAAAAGTGAGGAAGAAAAAGAGTAAGAAAAAAGTCAAAGATCGGGCAATTAACCCTCCCTTTTTTCAGTAGCCTCAGAGAAGTAGCCTTGAACGAAGGAGAAAAAAAAGACAAAAAACAAGAGCTTCCCTAGAGTATAGTGGGCTACGTGTGAAAATCCCATTTTCACAGCGGCCAAGCATGGATAATGGCGCAAGGAAGAAGAAAAAAAAGCCCACGTGAGATGCTACACATAAAAAAGAAGGTTAAATGGCCACTTTGCCAACGGTGAATGGGTCATGGACCACCACCCGGAGCTTCTCGCGATTTATTTCGATCTCGTCGCCTTTCCTACTCCGGTGGATGCGTCCTATCTGTTTGCCCACCCTATATATTCTGGGGGATGAAAAGGGGCCCGTTATACAAACGCAATAAAGATTTCCATCCCAGACTATCGATACTCGGCAAGTTCTCCCGTTTTCGCAAGGACGATACAGAGGTTAGCGACTTCTTGGGAATCGGGAAAGAAATAAAAAAAAATGGCGTCCCGTATACGAGTCCTGGAATCATGGGGTGGAAATTGAACTGTCCTGGGATGCAAGAACTTCTCCGATTACGTTGCTCCCAGAGTCCGCAGTGCACCGAGAGATGCATACGACGGACACGGTCGGCCGAGTGTGTGTATATATACATGCTGCACTAAGATACTGACTATCGGTATGGTTGTAAATACTGTACTCACATATAGATAAGAATATGTATATATATGCAGTTACGCGTAATGAAAGCGATTTTTCCATAGATCCGCGCGTCTCGCCCGAAGCGAAACAATATAGGCGTACCGTCCGTGCCAAAAAACAGGCGCGCGTTAAGTCGAGGATCAACGATCGTTATCTCGATAAGTAAAGATTCGGATCCGTATTAAAAAATAATATCCACGAAGGGCATATTCCGCGGAATAAGATGGCGCTACGTGAGCTCCGCTGAGTGCCGTTGGAAATCCGTGAAAAATTCGCAAAGTTGGGCGTCTGGCGGGGCCCATAAAGTGTCGGAGTAAATCATTCGGTTTTATGGTGGTGCACGTTTGCCAACCTTTAGCTGATGAATTCCTTACCCAGCGTGCACCTCGCCACGACTCGTGAGCCGCTGTGCCGCAGCTTTTAGGTCCTGCGGTATTGCCAGTTCTCCTGTACAAAAGTATATAATTCTGCAGAAAATAAAGAATCTGTCCTTTCCCCAGAATCGATTATGCAGAACAGCCCAGCTTCATGGATTTCACGAGAATTTCCTTTGAATCCGTTCGATTCCGCGAAAGGTGGTTTGGGAATTTAAAAAAAAATACTGTGGCGACATCTCGCGGTAATTTTTCACAAATGACAAATTACCAAACGACGCCCCTACGTATCTTTACGACAGCGCATTTTCGCGTGGTGACTTCTTGCGATGATTTTCTTTTTCTTTATTCTTCTTTTACAAACCAAAAAAATTGATGAATTTTTACGAGGCACGACGTCCACACCTTCGTCCCGTCTTTTCATTTTCTATTTGCAAAAAATCATCGCCGAAGGGGGTTGAGACTGCGGGACAAGGTCAATTTTACTTTTTCTATCGCACTCTTTGCGTCGATTAGAGGGGCGAGACGATGAGGTGTCGACGGCAGGGTTGCTGTTTTCTGGATCCGCCCTAACGGCGTTCCGATTATACAGATATTCAAATGAGGCCGCCTTCGAGCCTCTGCCCGCAACAGTTACGTATTATCGAATTATTCTAATTTTCACAGGCAAAACAGCTCGTGAACTACCAGTAGAATTTCGTTGCCACTAAAAACAATGGCTACGCCCACGAAGTGAGCTATTGGGGTTGCTTTCGCGGTTACACCCTTCCACAGAATCCCGACGCGTCGATACGCCGAGTTTTCCACCTACAAGGGGGATTGGAATTTGCTACTGTATTCCAGTATCAAGTGCGCAAACTCTCCCCAGGATTATTTTTCATTCGCGGAAATCTAGGGGGTGCGGAAGCCGCCCCCTGTTACTGTCATTGGCACTGGAATATTACGCCTTCTTCCTGATTATTATGTTATACCTATGTATATACGTAGTACAGGCCGTTACGAATATACTGTATGAGAATTCGGACTGCCCCCCCCCCCCCCCCCCTGTTAATGGGACCGTAACTTCTTTTATCACTTACGAAATAGCTACGGGAATGACTTTATCGTATGGCAAGTGTCAACGCTCGTCGACTTTTGGATCTTATGAATAAACCGAAGTGAATCTTTTTACTTCGTTTTGTTAATCTTGTCTTGTCGTATCTTGTTTCTAGACGCATATCTTCGTCCCGGGAATCGATTGACACGAAATTCGTGCCGTTATCCATCACGACGTATGATTTACTAATTGCTTAAAATCTCTTTAAAAAAAGTCCAATAATTCTTCATACGTACAGTCTAACATGACAAAACACCACAAAATAAACTAAAAACCTCTAGGATTTTAAAGTTTTTCTAGACTGATATACAAAATAATGAAATAATTATAATATCAATGACAATTAATTTTAA
Organism: Pachycephus smyrnensis; assembly: GCA_030142225.1. Lineage (NCBI taxonomy): Eukaryota > Metazoa > Arthropoda > Insecta > Hymenoptera > Cephidae > Pachycephus > Pachycephus smyrnensis. The sequence goes on along the minus strand of JARQST010000464.1, from coordinate 148,464 downwards.
ACATAATAAAATTATTTTTAATTTAACAATTTGATTTTTACCCCTAGTCAATGATAAATCATTGACGTTACCACTCTTTTGACAGTTTAGGAATTGTTCATAAACCGAAAGTCAGTACGCAATGGTACCTTAAGATTACTTTTCAAAGGAACGACAGATCCTCGGCATAGCCGGCGTAAAAGCTGTCGATGAAAAAGTCGGATGGACGACAAGACGATACAAGGGAAGACAAGGTAAAGTGAAGGCGGTAAGGCATCGCCATATGGGTTTACGGGCACCGGTATCACATATATGACGTCACGTACGTGGCCGGATACCGTGAACGTGTCACACGGCCGGTCCGCGCCCTCGGAATAATAACAAAAGACTGTCACTCGAAAAGCGAACTGTACCGCATAGGTATACACGTATATACATACACCACTGTCGTCATCCAACTAGCCAAGCGAAGAAGCATGTGTACTCGAGTCACCAAGTAGTAGGTTATGTTACCAGTATAGGCAAAGGCATCAGCGACGTTAAGGCCCTCTACGATTATTTGAAAATTCATATTAAGAACGACGTATGCCGTTAGCTTCCTCCTGGCTAATAATCGGCTGGGCCTTCGAAAGTTCACTGCTCGAGCGGTAAAACCCCTTAGGGAAACAAAAGGCCCCGCGAGCAAAAGAGTATACGGTGCTTCTGGGTCCACCTTGATTCTCGATTCTCAACGCGGACTAACGCGGGGCCAACTGCTCCCCTCGCGTGCAGTACACGTTTTCGTGTAAGGCCCAGAGGATGCCAGGTCCCTAAGCACGTATACCGATACGTTTGTAGTATTTCATTTGTTATTTTTAGCACACGTTAAATATTTCTTTTCTATGCGTATGACTTTGTTGCTAATTAAGTCGCCATTTTTTCTCGCAATTATTCGCACTTTCTTTTAGTCTCGCGAGCATCGTCAAGCCAATGCAAATCTCGGAGACAATGAAAACCAAGAGGGTCGTCGAGTTTGTCCACGGACCGTAGAGTAGGGATATAGCAACGTGTGTCGTTTCTCAGTTAAGTCTCTCTGTGGTTTGAAACACGATCGGCCTGAGAGTGTTCCATCATATGTGTCTATAAAACAGGCCCGTACGTGTAGCCCGTGGGGGCATGTGTGCGCCAAGCGTACTTGGACTGGTTCTTAGAAGGAATCAGGAGATAATTAATTGTCCTCGCGATGCGGCATAACGAAGCTGGATCGACCCTCCTCTTCCAGTCGACGCTCTTACCCACGAGTAATATACAACCCTTTTTTTTTCGTTTCGGCATTGTTACCTTTATTATCGCCTTCTATACAAGCCCGAGAGACAATCATAAAGGAAAAAAAAACATACATCCAGAAATGCCGTGAATAAAACGAGAAAAAGAATTAGTAAAACAAAAATAAAACACTCGCTCGACTCCGTACCGGAAGTAACGTTCCGTACGCTATAGGAAAGCCTGAGAAGGTCTCAAGAGCGAATTCTAGAAAAAAGTCTAAAAAATCGGTATGCCGTGAAAAAGATTGGAAAAAAATCGATAAATAATTCTACTCACCGGATCTCTCTCGCATTGCTCCGAATATAGTTGGCGAATACTTGTGGGCCTTACAAAATGGACAAACTGATAGCCGGTAGTAATGGAGAACGAGCGTGGCCGGTAGCCGGACTCCACATAACCTCGAAATCCGCGAGACTCTAGATATTGACTCGCAAGACTATACACGCGCCTCATCTACGTACTCACACATGGTATCAATACGTTATATAGATATATAGGCATAACAGCCAGCAGTATGATCTATCTATCCGCGTGTAGGATAGCCAGAACCTAATACTCCGGGTATTGGGTTCTTGACCGTTCTCCAGAGAGCTCGACCGGAGTAGCCCGGGGCTAGTGAAACCAGAGCTCTAACCCTACCCTTCTCCATGGAACTGGTGAATATATATATATGTAATACCAGATCACCATATATAAAACTACGTACGTGCACGCGTACGCACAGTCAACTTGGAAGACTCCCTCTTTACTCTTCTTTTTTTTTTATTATTCCTTTTACAATTTTTTATCTTTTATTTTATTTCATTCTAAATTCCTGTTGCTGGGTATTAATTGTTCTTGGATTAGGAGCAGCTCTTACCTACGTGTATACCTGACCTTTTCAATTTTTTGATATCGCGTTCAACAGATTGAATTACAAGGTGTTAACTTTTAGTGGAATTACGAAAGGAATGGAAATCGTATTAATTACATTCATCGTGATAATGTCGATTTTTAGATTATCGACGATCAATAGTAAATCACGAGTTGGATTAAGAATTCCTATTAACGTGGATTGTTATGCGGAATAGAAATCGTCGCCGACTACCGTATAGGAACAATGGAAATAATTCCTTGAGATTTGAAAAAAAAAGTGTAAAAAATTAGCAAGCTTTGTCGTCATCACTCGATTTATCGTATTAACGCCAACACGGTTATTATATCAATATATTCAAGGCATATATAGATATGTATAGACATACAACGAAATTCCGATCATCAAGAATTCAGCAACATTCAGCCTTTATGCCTATGCTAGAATCGAAATGGTGCGTAGGTCGTAGTAACGGTAAGGCTTCCTCGCTCGAGTAAACCAAGAAAGTGATATCGATAGATTCACAATAAATACCATAAAAATTAAACAAAAGCCAATCCGAACGATTAATAAAGAGAAATCACCGGAATCATCACAATCGCTTAAAATTCGTATCAAGCCCAATGAAATAGTTCAAACATTTTTTTTGTCCTCGAAAAACTTTTTTTCTTCCATCATTAAATAACCCCTTTCACAATCGATCAATCGATCGAATCAACCATCACAATCGCCTAAAATTCGTATCAAGCCCAATGAAATAGTTCAAACATTTTTTTTGTCCTCGAAAAACTTTTTTTCTTCCATCATTA
>JARQST010000464.1:106440-145418 GCA_030142225.1 Pachycephus smyrnensis | reverse complement strand
AATAACCCCTTTCCGTATATCTAACGGTAACGGTAACTCTCTCACGATTTATTTGAATAATTGCGCAAAGCGCAGAGCATAACGTACGAGCTCGTCGCTTCGGCCTGGCCGTTAATCGCTGCCGGATTAAGAACAGCTTCTTGTGCATACCGGTTTCCAAAGAGTCCCCGCTCTAGCTCCTAATGTGATAAAATCCTTTTGCGATCAGTTTCCTCCTCGCCATGCTTTCCGGCCCTGACAAGCCTTTAGTATACTTTCCACGCCAATCCCATAGAACGAATACATAACGATCGCCCTATATACACCCATAAAGAATCCTATTCGAATCTTAAGAGACAACGGAGACCAACTCGATGGAACAAAGACAGCGAAATACCAATGGTAAATACGAAGAGGACGAGAGAGTCGATAAAATTTTTTTCTTTCCCGATAATTATACCGCGAACGCAAAGCTTTCACTCGGACCAAGACAAACAAAGGCGACACAATGGACAATTAGCTTTATCATATATATACCTATATTACTATTATAATCTATAGTGTATAACGTATACGTAACTTCGACATACTTTGTAGTCCTGGTACTCCTTCTCTTCTTTCACCCCCCCCCCCCCCCCGCGCCGCCGCCACCTTCGATATAACGTTTGGTTTTCTGGATATCTATATACAATCAATACCTATACTAACCTATAACCTATAACTGAGTCAATCGTTTTACCAATGTTCATTGTGCGAATTTCTACTGGTGCTACTATTTAGTATCGCTACGTTTCCTTACCCCGATGATGCCAGTTCCGTCGCGCTATCTCCGCTATCGAAGCACGTGGGTTTCGAAAATTATAAATATCGCATCCACCAAGAAAGTGATGGGCACGTGAGGCCGTCTTCCTGCCGTCAGTCGGCAGGTTATATTTAGATTGCCGGCTTATTTCCACAGGCAGAGTTCATTTCTGAATGAATGAACGCCATGAGCGCGACTCCTTGCTCTATGAAAGGTTGGCGTGAGTTAAGACGCGTGTGGTTAGTGACGTACAACGTGTGAGTATGTTATGCGCGAGTATAATTTTAAGATTTATCAACAATTACATTTAACGGTTATACAAGGGGTATGGGTGGATGAAGAATTTTATTGACACGTATATCCATATGTATGTATAATAAAGAAACAGAGGGAATAGAGAGATAGAATAAAATAGAAAGGAAAGGAGAACTTTCGATAAGATCTCGCGACAGTTTCGTTCCGCATATCGGCGCGTGTCGACCAATTGAAATGCACGAAGTTCACCGCGTGTTCCAGGGAGTACGGCGAGAAATTTTTAAATGGCCGCTCATTGCGGTGCAGGAATGTATGGAAATGTAGGTAGGTACCACCTTTATTCCCCCACGGTGTGTCCTACATGGTTAACGTGCGACGGGGTTACCACGTGACACGTGTTAATCGCCGAGGCACAAAAGAAAAAGAAAGAAGAAAGAAAAAAAATGAAAACATAAAAAATATATAGAATCCAAAAACCGATCCCTTCCTTGTTACGATAATAACAGGGAAATCCTGCCTCGTTATATACAACACCTTTCTTTCATTTTTTTTACCAAGAAAATTTATCCCTACCATCGTATCATATATTGATACCACTTTCATAACAGAGTCGAATCACGTTCCGTATGACACACATGTTGCAACCTCCGGAATGCAGACATCATACCTATTACCCATAGCGATTACTGCGTACAGCAACGCATCGACTGGTTGCTGGTTTCGTGGAAAAGTGAGAGTCTTCGCGGAAAGTGTTAAAATCCATTCTGTCCGGTAGCCGAAGAGGTATAGGAAGTGAATGAAAAAAAAAAATTACAAATATTAAAAAAATATTTCAGAAAGACCTCCCCAAGACTGTCCATAGACGTCTTCCTCGCGTTCATCAAGTTTATATCCTCTTCCTCCTGGTTTCTACGATCGATCATGAAATAAAAGCAGTGATCGGTTCACGCGTGTCCTTACAACAATATCCTTAGGTAGGAGCTGGAGTCCGAGATAGGTACGGTTGCACGAGATCGTATTGTATACATATAGTATACGTAATATATAGTGTATAAGCCAGCTACGGCACAGCCAACCAGTCAGGACGCACGTAGTATAGATATATACCTTTATTCAAGAGACCTCAAGAGGAGACTATAGGAGCTAATGGTTATCTCGTATGCGTGAAGCGTTCCAAGCTAGCGCGTGTCCCCCCCGCTTCGCACCTTCGATGTGCCGCACACGCGTGACTTACGCACACGCAACCCACTGCCGTGTATCCGCATCGTCTGGCTGTTTGAGCGAATCGCGCTGTCCTTTACATGTACGTACTGTGTATAGCCACTGCTGTAACTTGGGCATGTATCGTATCGATGCCAAGTGGCGTGAAGTTGGCTCGCGCGAAACTTGGAAAAACTTGTCCTACCTCCGTATCAACGACTCTATTCTAGGTTTCTCTATATACAATTTCATTAAGTTTATACGTACGCGCGTGGACGCGCCAGCGTGAAAGGTGAAAATAAAAGCACGATGGCGAGACACGGGGCACGCGTCGTGAGTGCGTCCTTCTGTCTAATACAATATAGCATAGAGGGTGTATTACGAAGGGGAGTCGAATATGTAAATGAGTCGTGATAAATCATGGAAAATTTTACAAAGTCTTTGCTCAGCTAGTAGCTTCACTCTGTCGAGTGAGCGAATACGTTTCTGGATGGTTTTTACCCCCTAAACGCTTACCCCTTGATAGGTCCCCTTTACTTAACTATTAATATCGTCTATCTTCGTCCCTTATGGAATTATGAGAATGGACCTGGCATGTGACGGCTGGTGACTCTTGTCGATATATATATAGGTAGAGGCAGTTTATGCCATACGTTCAAAAAGTGAGCATCGCCTTTAAACTACCCCTTCTTACATGCAAATATCTTGCTGAAGTTAACAATGAGAAACACCCCGATCGGGCCCACCCCAACGGTGGCAGGGTTTTGGTGGTCGTGAAAGAAAGGCAAAAACGAGCCCACGCTCACGGATCATCTGCATATCTAAATAATCGAACGTATGTGTAGCGCGCGGACCGCCCGGGCCAGAAACCGTGGAACGGCGGTGCGGTGTTCATCGGGTACGTCGGGTTACTGATTTGCATTGCAAATGCGCGCACTGGGTTCCTTGAACCAGATCCGATTGGCTGCCAGTCCCGCAAATCTAGATATCCATTGGCCTTTAATACAGCGGAGAGGGTTGCGCGTCATTGATTGCCGATTGAAAAGTGTGGCCAACCCCCTACTTTCTCTCTCTCTCTCTTTCTCTCTCATCTCTCATCTCTCATAACTTTCGCTCTCATTCAGTTCGACTATCCGCGACTAACCTATTGACCTTTCTCCTCGTGAAAGTGCATCCGTACGTTGCAACTTAGGTGCATCACTTACGACCTCTTTATAGAGCGGATATCCTAGCAGCTGTCGATAATGAATTACGATCTACCCTTGATGATCTATTGGCTAATTTACATATGGACAATTTATTGTATATAAATCATATGCTATAGTTTTCAATCTAACATATCCGGCGGTACTGCGATTGTTGATGAGACACTGTGTATATGGTATAAGGAGTTTGTTTAGTTTATTTCATTTATGTGTTTCTATACTCGTTTTTTTTCTTTCTTTTTCATTTTACATTCTCTTGACTTCCCCGCCTGGTGGCGATGCAGGCGACAATGCAGCCTCAAGAATTCTGTTGTTCCGTTATCGGCCGAGATAGAGAACGAGCCTGAGTTGAATTCGACGCGCAGGAATTGAAATACGACGCGACACTGGCCTTGCTGCACATTAACGCCCTATGCGTTTTACACGCGTATGTTACATATACTACATGTACTGAAGCCACCTTACGATGCATACCCTACTAAGGGAGAATAATTGTATTGAAATGCTCTTAAAGAAGTTTATTTTAAAAATGCATTTCCTGTACCGTGTGAAAATAATAGACAATATAATGCAATTCGAACAGCGTTTGATTACATAAAATTTTGTATACATATGATAAAAATTAGTTCTCAAGAGATTGAAATAAAGAGTGACGCAATTAGGCGGTAAAATGTGAATCTAATAACAATATGCAATTTCATATTGAGATTACCTATATAGGAATGAGAAAATTATTGTCAAAGGTACTAATTGTATAAATGACTATGGATGCATCATAAACCAAGAATCTCTTCATGGTAGCATTCTTCATCTTAAATTCACCTTTGAGAAGTCTACTGATTGTATTCAAATATCATACCCACACTTATTCAGCTTGTAGAGAAACTCATTGCGACATAGGTCCTACACGAGGCAGCTAATAGTTAACTGGCGCTGGCGAGGGCAGGTGCATTTTTTATAACCAGGCACTTCCGCGTAATTCGTTATATCAAGAGGAATCTTCAAGCTATATGGCTGCAATTGCAGAAATTTGAACTCTCGGCAATGCGTTACGTTACTCGCCCACGCGGAATGCCAGGACGTTATCAGGAGTTTCCGAGGAAGGTGCAGTGGGAGGAAGGCGAGTTGGACGGGTGGAAGGAAGTAAGTGAGCAAAGAATAAAAGTGTTGGCATTTCCAAGGTACGACGTCAATGCGGACGGTTAACTTAGTGGTTATCACCAGAGCAAAACAATATCCTCCAGTTGCAGTGGTCACCCTATCAATATTATGCTTAGTCGTTTCTCAGTAAGTCACCGGGTACGTTGGTGAAGTCCAGTCGGTATATATAGTAATATGGAGAAGGCCCTTTGACGGTACAACCAGACGTAGAAACTGTTGCGTCTCGCGAATCGGGACCGGATGCTGCGCGTAATCGGAGAGACCAGTACGAAATTGAAGATGATAAACAAATGGCAGGTACCAATAAAATCTTTGATTAAGGCTATATTTATGTATACAGATAAAAGGTTACTTTGATTTTTATAAGTAAGACAGTGATTCGAGTGAGACAAACGCGAAATGTCATTTCGATAGATCCGGGACGGCGTGTATATAAGAAACTTTCAAATTTAATACAAATGGCGTCGCGTGAATCCACGAGTCATCCAGGCACCGGGATGACCCCGGGCCTTTCCGATACGTATATTTCGGTTTTGATCGAATGCCGATCAAAAGGCCCGTCATCCTCGCGCGGTTTCTGGCTAATCCAAGATCGGCTATTGTCGCGTCCTTTCGAATGTAAATGGCAGTCGCCGCTTTAAATTTCTTACTTGAGACTTCTCGGAAGAGACTAAACGATCAACGCGATTCGGGTTTGTTCGGCAAACTTCGATTTTTCGGCAGCTGTCATTACCTACTAACTAGCTACGGGCGTGAATTCACAGGTGGGATTAATGGAGATGAGAAGTCATATAGGTGGGGGCAGATTGCGATTGTTGCACTGTGTACTGATGGTTTTTGAAAATCTAGGGGAAAAAAACGGAAAATCGACAACGAGCCCACGGAAGTCAATAGGACGAAACCTCAAATTCGCAACAGACTCCCGGTTAGGTATACACATAATGGGGAACACCATGCAGTTTGAAAATTTGTGGAAACTACTGGTGAAAGGGCAAAATTTCCACGCTCGACCCTTTCCACGGATCCTCCTACCAAACAACCCCTGTAGATCAGAGGTCGCTAAATACGTCCTTAAATGTCGCACCGGGTCCCCTTTGTGAATGCGGTCTACGGGTGCCATTATGCAATTTCAATTCTTTACGGGAGCAACCACTGGCCTACACAGGTATATAACTACACCTAAAAACGAATCTAAGGGATGACAAAAAGAAATATACGTGGGGTTACAGGGTGCAGAGATCTCCAGAATAGCGTAAAAGAAGGGCGTCGAAGGATCAGTCTTTGACCCGAATTTCAGTGCAGAATTAGATATCGTGACAGGGTAAGAAATCAAAAAAAAAAAGAAAAATACTGAAAGGTGATGTCAAAAAACCAATTTCAAAATCAGAGTCACCCAAAAGGTAAAATCAAAACGACGTACCGTGCACGTATACCGTGTAAACTCCATATAAGAATGATGACTCGAACAACCGCTATTATAATACTAAACACGTGACATTACGAAAAACCCATATGAGCATTAAGAGTATAAAGAAAAAAAAATGGTGTAAGATCGAAGATGGAAGGAAGCCACGCTCCGTTTACAAGCTTAACCAAGAATCTCCAGTCGAGTGTTTGGCCAACGCGATGGCCTCTCGCGCAGGGTGAAACTCTTCTTTTTTAATTTTGAGAATCCAGTTAGTCCCAAGATATATCAGACAATCCCGAGTTCATTTGAATAAGCCGTGTAAGTACTAGCTCTCTCACCCACACGCGGTTAACCTCGACACAGAGGGACTGCGAGCGACGTGTACACAGAAAATGAAAGAGAGACGGAAAGAGAAAAAGAAAGATGCAAGTAAAGGAGGACCCACCAGATACAGAGAAGGAGAGCGATATATTCAGTATCGCATATATATATATATACATACATATACAGTAGATATATTCCGGCAGGACGGACAGTCAGACAGACGGACAGACAGAATGAACCAACGACTATGGCCGAACGACAGACGAAACGAACCAACGGATATACCTTGGTTACCGTATGTACATGCATGCGCCTGGGTATTATACATTATGATTCGTCATTTCGGAATAACAACGAACCACCAGCACCGCCACGCCCTGGAAAAGGAATTCAACATTTGGGACACGCTCACAGAAAACTTTCTTTCACTCGTGTTACTCGCGCGCGTGCACGCCACCCACGCATATATTCCCTGCGTCAATCAGGGTACGTGGATATATTATTGCATGTATGGAATATATGAACGATAGGGTGAATAGGGGAGGATACCATAATACAATGAGATACCAAAATGGCTGCAAGGTCGCAGAAAATATGTTTCGAGTATTTCGTTCTAATTTTTTTAAAATAAATTTCTTTCTTCTTTAATAATGGCGGCAAATACTCCGGTGGTTTCGGCGCGGGACTGAGATTCGATTCTTTACGTGCGACGTGGTTCTTCCGCGTGAAATTCGATTTCACGCGCGTCACTTATCGTTGAATCGGTTAATTGATTGGAAGGGAGAGGATAGTTTAGATTGGTAGGCTTACTGGGGGTAATATGGTTACGAGTAGTGTACAATGTATGTATGTATTTAGGTATGTGGTTGATGGTTAAAGAAATGTTTTTTTTGTTATTTCGAGGAAATGATGCCTGCTTGAAAATTCAAACCGATCGGAATTTGTGTGTAGTTGTATATTGGGTTTGTTCCATATATTTGTAGTGTTGATGCAATAACCAAATGTTAATGAAAAAAACTACGAGTGTATGGGACAATCCGATATATATATATATATATATATATATATATGTGTAATAGACGTATAAAGTAACTGTGTTGACTTAGTTTGTTTTAAGGCGGGAGAGTTTGAAATTTCGTGAAAATGTCCGTGGCCTGAGTAAACGCCGTCGGGCAATTCCGCGTTGCCGTCCTTTTTAAAACGTTTCCTGGCCTGTCACTTGCGACGACAGCTCAAACAAACAGCGCGTCAAATCGGGCACGGCGACGCGTCGTCTATAAATATTTCGGGAAAAACGCCGAAGGAAAAGCACGCGCGTTTTAATGCGAGAATTTCTTCGCGCTCTGTAACATCAGAGATGCCTCTTCAATCAGAATAAATAGAAAAAAATTGTATTCGACTTAGTGGGCAAAAATTGTTTATTTCTAAAAATTTTTATTTATTTTGAATTTCAACAAAAAACGTCAATGATTCGTCAATACTTAATTATTGAATTAACAGTAAAAATAAAAGAACCGTGATACCTTCGGTCATTGTTAACTATTGAAAATAGTATGTATTGTATTATTACGCTGTTCATATTTGATTGAGAGGTATCAAATAGAAAAAGCATAAAGCCAAACGTCCAACCTGGCAAGATAGGTACGAGACAGGACTGAAGTATTGTCTAACCCGAAGAAGGATAGAAAGATAGTAGGTATCGAAGACCTTACGGAATGCGTGTATAGGTAGTATGGAGTTTAGAGAGACCACAGAGATAAAAGATGGAGCAAGGGAGAACGAGAGGGAGAAGTAATGAAATAAAGCAGTATATATAAACCGTGAGACGTAGAGGTATAAGGTTGAGTATATGAAGAAGAGCAGAAGGAGGAGAAGAAGAAGTGAGACGAAACTGGTCGCATTCCGCGGGACAGCGCCGAGAAGTGGAGAACAGGACAAAAGAGGATCACGCCGGTGATTACAACATTAATAAACAAATGAGCCTCGAGGCGGGAGAGATTTACCGGCCAATCGGGTTTCGTGGGCGGACGCTAGGCGGAGCCACCTTCGACCAACCTCGAAGAGTCTCCGGAGTCTCGTACTGGCCTATGTTGCGACTGCTCGCCAGGCGCAGGTTTTATGCTGTCCTGCGTCGTCCACTGTCTTGTACGAAGTACTACGATCGATTAGAGAGTCGTGAATATTTTTCGTTTGACGATACTAATTTTTTTAATTTCCAAAAATTTTATGCACAAATTCAATAGTCTGGCATGATGGATTCTTGAAAAGCAGATGGATAAGGATACCGTGGAGATTGACCGCAGTCGAATTGATACTGGTTGCATAGTGGTTCACACGGTATATGGGGTTGTAAATTTATTTAGAACGGGAAATTGTTGATTTTTATATGGCGGTTAAAGAAGGAGACGAGACTGATGGTAAATGAACGTCGTGAGCCTCGCCTTGATCCTTAAAGGCCGAATTAGGTATGGCGCGCCCTTTCCTGCATTCGAGGAGTCGTTAACCGGAAGCCGCCTATTACCGGAAACTTAATAGTCCGTGAAAACAATAGAATTACATGGGGATTAAATGGAAAAAATCGAGGCGCGCGCGAGACTGACGTCTAAGTAGTGATATGGACGAACGCGAGGAAATTGACTAGCTTGTTGGCAATAATTGAGAAAATGTCCTTAACGGAAGACAAGGATCAGCTTGCGATTCGTTAGGATTGTTTGGGTTCACATGCCTGTATAAATAAAACCAGTCGATATCGTGCACTTGGCATTTGATTGAACGTATCACTTTAATTAGTGAAGAATTGATCGATCACCGTGAGAAACTATACGATCTAACCATTCCATCAGTCTTTAGTAACATAAAGACAAAAATTCATAATCGAATATATAAAATACAAAATTCTAAAAAAACTATAAAAATAAAAATTTATAACAAATATCAAACCTATCAAATTCCTTTGTATATACGTTTTATCATTTTATTCAATTTATCTTATCAAAATAATATCATGTCAACTATTTGATAACCCTACGTAATCCTCTCTAATCTCCAAGTAGTACTATCCCAAAATTTTACATAATAAACTTAAAAAGTAAATAATACAACGTAAACGAATCTCAATTCAATTAAATTATCTTTAGCTATATAAAATCCAAAAATTGTACAACGTTTCCCAAAATGTTATAAAACGGCGAAAATCGTCTAAACTGTACTTAACTCCCCTAATATACATAAAAGGTAGATGAATGGACCTAGGTAGGGATTTTGCAAGGTGGAAGCTTGTACGGGCGAAAGGATGGAAAGGTGGATGGGTCTAAATGTTATTCCGGACAAGGTCCATGCTAAGGACACAGAGTCTCCCTTTACGGTCAATCTCGTTGATGTCGTGGTGGGCGCTACCGCAGAAGCATCGCCAAGCATTACTGACTACTTCAGCTACTTCAGCTACCAGGAGGCACCGGCAGCAGCAGAAGCAGAAGAAGCAGCAGCAGCCAGCGCTGGGCATCGCGTTGTCTGATCATCCTCGCCCTAATGAAGGCTGGTTTATCTGAAGGCTTTCGATTCCCAGTATAACCCATACCCCACGTATATGGTGGTGGTAGAGGACACCTCCGCGGTGGTGCTAGCCGCTAGGCACCGGCTCGTACATCCTTGTGCAAAAGTCTCCGGATTGAGCGGACAAACGGCACAGTTGAATTATAAATGACAGTCCTGTCATTTGGTAATACATAGATATATCTAAATTAATAAAGACAAAGATACTATCATTTAAAGAGATTTCGACTTGGAAATATTGCTTTTATTAAAATTAAAGATCATTTGACAGGATTTGAGGTATTCCATGAGATAGATGAATGTAAATATTCACATGGGTGTTTTACTACCAAGTATTACGTGGTACCACTGTATTGTTTAGGTATTTGAAAAATTCTTATTGCGTCGTTGCTTCGTTGGTATATTTAATTCACAAGAATTTCTTTGACGTAACAACCCAGTGGAATGCTTTGGACCCGCACAGAATTCCCGGTATGGTTAACATAGGTGAGAAAGTTTTTTGGTGGTAGTTTTTGTCCCTGGTTTTTTTTTTTGGTCGATTCTAGTTAATGGCGACAATTTTAGCACGGGCTGTACGTGGTGCAGGCCACCCAAAGCTGGAGAGGATAGGAGGTAGGTACGGGCGCGCAGTGCGGGCAGAATTCCACGATGTTAATTTTAACTTAATTAAGGCTTAATTGAGAGAAAACATTATACTCCGCGAGCCGCGACATTGCCGTGCGCATCTGCAACGCAAATACGGATTTGAAATTTCAAAAATACCCTGTGATGCCCGGGGGCCAGCGGGGGTGCGCGATCGCAGATCGTGGTCAATTAGACGTCCAAGGAGGTGGTACCGATGGAGATGGTTTGCTGATGGTGGTGGCGATGCCGATGCAGTACTATGCTTTTGTTGCAATTCACATGGCACGTACGTTCCTTGAATGGGACTCCCATGATTTGAAACATTAGCCAATCCCGACGCGCTAAACGTTCGCATGACTAAGTTATTGCAGTCGCCGATTGTAAACTGGCATCGAGTGGCCCGTGAGAAAATTTGATGAAAACATAAAAACTGTGCCACCCGTAACCCTGTATTTATATGTTACTAAAAGGAATTGAATAATCGTTGTATTATAGAGAAAAGGGGTGGAGGTCGGGGGATTGACGAAAACAAAGTTGGTAAAAATAAAAAAAAAAGAATTGGAAGAGAAACCAAAGGAAATGAATCCTATAGTGTCACACCCTTATCTATGGGGTCCGTCCATGGAACCCGTACGACTATTTACTGTCTTGGAAAATGGACGAGTCTCAGTCGCGTCCTCGTCTTCCCGTCGTCGGTTTATGGTTTACGACTGCCTGGGGAATTGGAACGTTATTCAAAAACCGAACCCGAACGAGACGATGTGACCAGATAAACCTCGGGACTCGGTCTGGCCATAAAACCGAGATAGATCATAATTATGTAGCTCTACCTCCGTGTCGGGGACGAAAACAATAAAAGCTGAAATGTAAAATGTCAACGCACCGCGTGGAAGAAACCGCGTCCGGCTTTCGAATTTATACGAGCAGCTGCCACTTGCCGTAGTACCTATACGATATTCTCCATCAGTCTCGCCACCGAACCCGAAAACCTTTAACTCGCTGCAGGAACGATCCGATCTCGCGCGCTCCCGCCACTTCCATCTTTGAACTAAGAAATCGCTTAGAGAATCTTAAGTGGTAAGTGGAAGGCAAAGATGTCTCATTGAATTCCATTCTCTCAAATGCCACCCATAAAATTAGTCCAAATTGATAAAATACTAAAATTATTAAATTCATATTAAAAAATTACAATATTCTCAGAAAAAAAGCTTCACCAATTAAATTTCCTGATTATCTAACACCCATGCCCCTGAAATTACACACGACTTCTAAGAACGAATATAATAAGATACACGAAAGGTAAATTTAGTCCCCCACCATCCGTATCACGCACAATTAACAAAGGATCTCCTCGAGCCGATAAGAATATCCCAAAATAAAACAATAAAGTCACAAGAAAAAAACAGTATACAATAAGCAAAGTACGAGGTAGTCTCCAAAAAGATGTAACACAAGCGTTAAAAAATACAAGACTATCATTCACCCGTCCGACGACTAAGAATCGTAGAATTTGATATCAAAGGAATCCCTCGCGCACTCTCAGCAAGGCATTCACGCATTCACGCGTTCACGCATTCACGCTCTGGCACTGCACGCGTGTCCGTAGGGATCACGAGGAGGTAAGTCATTCATCGGGCCCCATCTCGAGGCCCAGGGTCTATAAGGCCAAAGGCAAACAAACAATTCCAATAAACGAATGAATAAATACGCATGCCGAGGCATACGTAGAGTCTTGGTTCGTGACGTCACTTCCGTTTCCTGGTACGCCTCGGCACACACTGTCGCTCATTTTAATCGATCGTCAATGAGGACTCGAAGAGCGACGAAGGGGTCCGTTCACTATACACAGTAAGACGATGACAATGAACACACGATCAAAATCTCAGCTGTAACGTAACTTAACATACCTAAGTCACGGCGCGCATGCCTACTTACAGTCATGAAAACTCAACGCTCGATCATTAAGCCGTTAATCATTGATCGGGTACTGAACTAATCGGTTGTAACTATATGTACTATAGAGCTTCTCAAAGGTTAGTTAAGAGAACGGACTCCTTTATCATACGTACAAATAACTCTTCCGCAATGGAGAACGTTATTAGGTCGCTTTTAAACTATTCTGAAACGTGTGCACATGTGGATCGCCATGACGGATTGGTAGTCGTTGATGATGTATGGCTTCGGTATAATTCCTGACTTGGACTGATGAATTCCCCTCCCACCGGAATTACCATAATTCCTTGCGCGACTACGAGAAATACGAATAGTAGATATTAGTCGTGTGGGAAAAAAAACGTTAGTGGGTGAAAATCAGTGAAACGAAAATAAAATCATTAAAAAAATATTTTAGTCCAAGCAAGCATAGATTCTTTGGAAATTTCAAGATCGTTCAATAAATATTTATCTGTTTCAAACTTTTCTGTAACACACGATAAAGGATCTTTAATCTAAAGCAAGTTTGATTTAGAATTTCGAGTGGTAGATCATAAACGCACGATGAATTATGATGATCGCGGATGGATGATGGTGACTATCCTGGGCTATGTATGCCCTGGCTTATAATGCTAGTATGCTGGTATAGAAAGAAAACTAAGACCGAGTCCATAGTTTTGTTTATAAGCATCTAAGTAGCGAGGAATTTGATTTGTTTAAAAATCTATCCTGGCATCGTCGAGTGCCGATCGAATGCAAATAATAATTCGAGCCGATGCTCGACGCGTCATGCGATAGTTTCTGTCAATAACCGAGGGACAAAGACGAGTGACATCCACCATAAGAGACACTCCACTTACTTCGACTGTGTCTGATCTTCGGCTCTCTCACTCGCACCCCATCGTTTCATCTCCTTCTCGCCAAGTACGACTCGTCCACGCGGGTGGATGGAGGTTAAGTGACTCAAATGGTCGATCGACTTTATCCACAGTACCTACCGCGACAGATTACCCTCCATTTTGCTTAATCTGCGAATACAAGCCGTACGAATGGGATAGAATATAAAACGCGGAGCAAAGAAGGACGATCGCAGAAACAAGCTTAAATTAAAATGACAGCAGAGTCATGGAGATCGTTTACATAAATTTTTTGGGGAACGAGTATCATTATGGGATATTTTAAGATATCCAGTAAAAGAGTTAAGCTGTATTACATGGACGAAAGATACTATGGATATGCATAAAGTAATACCCCTGTGATAAGAGGCTACGTGCAGTGTTATCGAAAGTAAATTTATAAAATGAAAAATTGAATTCTGTGGATCAGGTGAGAATTGAATATAATGAAAGAGGCACATGTAAATGGCACGGAATTGGAAAAGGGTTGGCAGGAGCAGTAAGTAAGTATTTCGATGGCTCGTAGAGGCGAGTGTAGCCCGAGAAGGCCAAAGGGGGCAAATTCGAAACGAATTCTTTTGTTTCGACTTCTCCGTAAAAGGAGCAAAGCGATTGGTGGGCCCGAACGGCGCGGCAGAGAGAGAGAGAGAGACTCCAACTCGTAGTCCCGAGTCTGAGACTTGGAGAGAAGAGGGCCAGCAGAAAAGGAGTCTGCGGAGTAGTAGGTACGGGACCGCGCGGCAGCGCACTGCAGCACGGGGAATATAAGGTTTTATTTTCGAAATTTATGATTGTCAATAAATTTTAAAAGCGTTCCGTCTGGAGCCCTTAGGGCTGGCAGGGCTGGCCAAACCGAAAGCAGAGAGAGGTCCGTCTCGCGCTCTGGCCTCTCTCCCTTCGGTCCCGCCGTGCATGGGCCCCTATGGGGATTCGGGTTTAGCGGTTAATTGCGTTTGGTGCAACCCGCGTGGATTTTACAACCGCGATTTTCATTTCTTTTTTTTCTTTCTTTTCCTCTCCTCTCCCTTTTCTTGGTCTCTTCGCTTCTTTTCCTACCTCTTTCTTTTCAGCCCCGTAAGACTGCACTCGTTCCGTCCCTCTTTTACTCTTTCTGCTTCTACCCTCTATCCCCCCCACTCCATCCCCTCGTCCATCCCCATACAAATCGCTGCCTCTCAGGCCGCTTTTCTTTTTCTCACTCTCCCACCTTTTGTTTTCTTGTTTACTCCCTCTGTGTGAGAGCACCCTTTTGCTCGTCTCGCGATGTTTAATTGTTCGACTGGTTCTCAAATCGGTTCCTTTCACGTATCTGCCCTGCACGGATCAGAGCTTGTGCGCGTGCGCGATCGTTTGTAACTGGGACTGTGGACTTCTGGAAAAATCCGTGAAAATTGTTATCATAGCGATACCGTATTAAGAGACTATTGAAATTCAAACGATTAGGTGTACTTATAAAGTTTTCAATGCACCAAGATTCATAGCCACGGGCTCCACCGAGAGAGCATCCTCCATTCCCGCATGTGATCTCTTCGCTTTTTCAAGTGTCCGAACTCTGGGCAATTTCTCTGTATACGAAAACCGATATTTCACTGCTAATCACCAGTATTTCGGAGGCGTGGAAAAGGCATTCGTTATTTATCGTGTCGCCCCGGGACAAGAGACGAGCAGTTTTAAAAGAATGACGTAGAAACCCAGAGATTCTCCGTTTTTATTTTTTCCCTCGTTATTTTTTTTTCCGTCGATCCTCGTCAACAAGAAGGTATAGGTACAGCCTGGGACGCATCCCCATGGAAGGGTTGTAGAAGTCCCGGAATGATACAACAAGAATGATCGGTAGTGAAAAAGAACGAGTGCAAGCATCATCGATATAGAAGAAGGAGAGAGCCAGAGAGAAAGACAGAGAGAGAAATAAAAAATATCAAAGAACGACAGTCATAAGGAAATATCGAAATAAGGCAAGAAAAAGCGTGAGAGATCGAAGATATTCGTAGCAATGGAATCGGGGATGATCGGGACTCAAAGCCCATCCGAGAAATGAGCACACGGATACCCATGATATCTCATGAGGATCGAGACAATGATCAAAGCGCCGGCCTCGTTACGAACGAACGGACGGACGGACGCGCGGACGAAACCAAGCTGTAGAATAATTATTCGTAATCAAGCTCAATCTAATACTCATAGCATGACGGGGCGCGCGCGCGCGGGTACCACAATTTTTTTTATTAATTAAAAATCGAGTCCGGACTCGACGATTTCATTCCCCGATTACAGTTTGTTCTTAGCTCTATACCCCCACCCTTGTGTCTACTACCACATATTTTATTTCTCCTATCCTCTCCTCCTTTTCTCCTTCTTCCTCTACTTTGCTCTCCGCGTCAGTGCCCACTACCACCTCGAGTCTCTCTCGCACGCACAAGCCTACAGTCACATATATATATATTATATATGCGATATATATATATATACACACGCGAGTACGTAAGCACGAATGCGTATACAGTCAGGAGTAACGTCAACTTGAGCGAGAGAGAAAGACAAAGAAAGATAGAGAGAGAGAGGGGGGAGAGATAAAGTGAGCGAGTGAAAGAAAAAGGAGAGACCGAAAGAGTGAGAAGAGATCGCCGCGCGTCTCAACCGATTTTTGTTCCCACAATATTGAAACACGTCGAGTCATCATTTCGAGTTCGAGAGATGAAAGAACATTATTATTCCAATTTTAAAGGATGCTGCCCGTACCGGAACGCGCGGCTGTCTTGCTTCTCTCCTACCCCACCCAACCCTATACCGACTTGTCCGTCCGTCCGTCCGTCCGTCCGTCCATCTTACTCATCGGCTTAAATTCCGAATACGTCGTTATTCAACTTTTTATCGAACTGCCTCCACTCTTTCTATCTTACTTGCGGTCTTGGACCAGGGTCCTTCTTCCTCTTTTCTTTACGTTCCCTTACTTCCACTATATACCTATACAGGCATTCCCCACCTTCTCGTCTTTATAACCCATCCTTCAACCTTATTCTCCTCGCTGCTTATTAATTTCACCCGCTCGTTTGCTTCTCTTTGGTGGAAACGTTATGGAAGAATCTTTCACTAGACTCCTGAGGCTTCTACTTCTACTTCTTGGATTTATTTCGTTTCTTTATTTCTTGCTATTTTTTTTTAGTTCTACGGTCGTCCCTTTGCCCGCCCCATCCCCCTTCTTACTCCTCTCTACGCGATCCCATTGAGTATCCGTGGAAATAAGTTTTTGCATTCCTGGAACTATCTTGCGCTATGAATGTCCATTGATTGAATTGTAATTATTGTATATTACTCAATCGCGAGGAGCAAGAAATGTAATTGTAAAAGGAAAGGAACGTGCAAAACTTGTAGATAAAAAATTTTTCTTTTTCTTTTTCTTTTTTTTTTGTTACTACTTCTTCATATCTAATATCTCATGTTAAAACTTGCGTTTATACAGCATGAAAAACTGGCTTTCGTTTTTGTCCTTTAAAACAAGTATACGGAATAACATCGTGATTCTCTTATCGGTTTACGTATTCAATATTCACGATTCGCATCAATCTATCGAAAATCATCTAAATTTCCGATAGTGAAACTCACAAACACTATCAGTTCCATCAATAGGCATAACGCGTTCCTGAAGCATGGCAATATATATAAAAGTATGTATACACAATTGACGCATATATATCTATATACGTACATATAAATGATACGCTATCGCACGATAAACAACGAACCCACCAGATATTACGTAGATTTCATGAAAAGTCATTGGCAAACACAATTGATTAGAAAAACGATAGGCAGGTAACTCGTCTCTCCATTGCCTAACTCCATCTTCTCCGTAAAATAATCATTGACTATTAAATATAATGACCCTGATCTTGACCTGCATGCGTGACCTCCATAAACAGTGTATTACCATTTTTAAGTGACTGGACAATCATCAACGATGTAATGAAGAGATAAGTAATTACCCAAATACGTATTTCATTTGCCACCTATGCACGTGCATATAATTACGAAACTTCAATAAAATATTGCACGTGTATCGAAAGAAGCTAACACGGAACGCGATTAAATGTCAATCTGTAATCTGCAAAAGATAAAGTATCTATCTACCTGTAGCTATACAGTGCTAAGCAAATCCGTAGGCGTAAGTGCTATGAGATAACGTTATGAACTTGCGCACCTACGATACGGCCTAGGCATAATAAAAATAGAGAACTAAAGGGCGCTCGAACTTGTCGCAGCCTGTCGGCGCGTTAGGACTTTATAACATGTATATGATAATACGTCAGTCCATAATATTGCAGTTACTTTAGAATTGCCATTGTGTAAGGTACGTATCCGAAACAATCATTACCAAGGCGTATACAAGCGTATTAGAAAATAAGCGACATAACCTTCAAATACGTTCGAGCCGTTACAGTAGAAAATACTTATACTCGTATAAAAGACTGAACGTCGTGTCTCTGGCAAATGACGAAATTATCGAAATAAGTGTGCACAGAGAAGTCACTATACCGGAACGAACACGAGTGAAGAAATGATACTCGTTATCGTCGTGATCTCGATAAAGGAATAATCCTGTCGGGCTTGAGATTGAGAATCGGATAAATACGGAAATCAAATATGGCGATAGAGAGTAAAGGAGACCGGACGATGCGCAGGGATAGAATCGTAGGATGAATTGTCAGTAGACGTGGACAGATTCCTGGTATATAAAAGAAGAGGTTAGAAAGGTAGGTTAGATAGGGCGCGCACTGCCGGTGAGGTACGAGGCGCGGCAGAAGGCCAGAACACCTTCCTAAAGGCTGATTGGCCGTGTAATCCCCATTAGGCCCCACGAATCGATTCCCGTCCGCGTGTTCGATATTCAAATAATCGAACAATGGCCCCGACCGCTCAAATGCCGCGCGGGCTCTCCCGGGGTCGCCGGTAAAAAGAACAAATTTAAATAATCATAATAATGATAATGCCCCGATGTGTGCGATGGGTAAGGGGATGGCGCGGACCGGGGATTTCGGGAGGGGGAGGAAGACCGTGCGAAGGGAGTATAGGGTATTCCGGCTGCCACGTAGAAGGCGTACGAGTGCGTACACGCATACCCATGTAGACGGGCATCGTCCGGAGGACGTTCTACGTTCGTCCAGGTTGGCGCGTATTGGTGCGTAGGTCGGAGGGATGCGGCTGGCAGGCACGGTGCTCCGAGCGCGGCGGCGTTATTCATTTTTTACTTTCAAAAATCATGACGATGCTCATTTTTCTGACTCGTGAAGAATTCTTCAAACTGACGTACCAAACGCGCCGGATAGTTGCTCTCCGCCGTGCCGCTTTGGGATGCTGGCGAGGGGTGGGTCGGTGAAGGGGAGTGGGAGGGTGGGAGACGATGGGGATGGTGGTGGCATAGAGTATCTATCTCTTTCTCTTTTTTTTTCCCCCTCGTCCGAAACTTCATCTTCTTATCCTCGCCTCTCTTTCTCTCTCTCGCTATATCTTCGCCATGTTCTTTTCTACTTCTTAGCCAACCTTCTCCTCTACCTTCTGCGTCTCATGCTTTGCTCATTCTCTACCATCACGGCCGCCGCCACCTCCATCTTGGCCATACGGCCCTTGCCCCTGCCTCTCTGAGCTCTAGCCGATTTTTTTGTTTGGAAAGATCTTAGATTTGAAAAAGGAACGTAGCCGAGAGCTCGTTCCCATCTCGTTTCTCGTGGAGCAATGAAAGAGAGCGACTGGACGGGACTTGGAGATTCTCTCCTCTTTTCTCTATCCCTCTCTCCCCTCTCTGGTCTGATGATTCCATCGTGTCCTCTCTCTTTCTCTCTCTCTCTCTCTCTCTCTCTCTCTCTCTCTCTCTCTCTCTCTCTCTCTCTCTCTCTCTCTCTCTCTCTCTTTTTCTCTCTCGGTCCTCTCCTCTTGTCATTCCTCTTTTAGACACTCTCTCTTTCTCTCTTTACCTACTCTCTTGACGTTCCATCTAACCATCGTATTTCTCCATCCTATTGCCTTCTTCTTCTTCTTCTTCTTCTTCATCTTCTTCACTCTTCTCTATATACCAACCCTCTCTACTCACACAGTTGCCACAGCATCCCTCACGCGGACGCCACGGCCTATCCTTATAATATAATATTCATATTTCGAACGAAAGATTTTATCTCTTAAATGAATCGAACGCGTTCCGATTTGAGATATCTGCCGGAGCGCCAGAGCTTCGAGTCCGACTCTCTCGGAGCTCGCGATGTATTGTAATAGCTATGAGTTCGAGCCTCCGAACATCTCTGTATGCGTTAAAACTAATACCGTGCCAGTTAGTCTCCTTATCTTTTTATTCTTGTTCTTCCTCGCCTTCCTCATCCTCAACCTCCTCCTCGTCCTCGTTCCCAGCTTTATTTCACTCTTTCGTTATTCTCTTCTATACTTGACTCTCGTTTCTCTTGGACTTCTTCTTCTGCTTCTTCTTCTTCTTCTACTGCTTCTTCTTCTTCTTCTACTGCTTCTTCTTCTACTGCTTCTTCTTCTTCTTCTTCTTTTGATCATTCCTTCTTCTCTTTACGTGGGGTACAGTCTCGTCAGGACGATCGCGATACGTCTACTGGGAATTGCTCTGGTTTTATCACCTTCATTTTTTTTTGT
The DNA here is from genome assembly GCA_030142225.1 of Pachycephus smyrnensis. Taxonomy (NCBI): domain Eukaryota; kingdom Metazoa; phylum Arthropoda; class Insecta; order Hymenoptera; family Cephidae; genus Pachycephus; species Pachycephus smyrnensis. Next base: position 125,435 of record JARQST010000464.1, on the reverse strand, counting down.
TTTCAGGTTTTGCAAGAGTCCCTATCGCGCATGCGTTTGCGACGATCTTCAATGGTAAAGATCGGAAGAGGATCGATACGTCATATACGTAGGTATCTAAAGATTTTTTGTGGTATATATCGTTTTGTATTTTTTTGGGGAGATTTGTCTACTTTCTGTATAATTATATCACCTGAAAAATCAGGTCTTTATCCTCACGTGAACCCACGTGAAGTACTACTTACAGATGTTTCACAAGAGCATCATTCCGGACAGTCTGTCGAGTCATTTGATACGTATTGTTCGAAATTCAAGCCTGACTCCGATTCCGAGAAAATAACAAACGCCATCGTAATGCCGGCTCGCCTTTTATACAATATGTACTTATATGCTGACGAGATCTCGCGAGCTCATCAAGTACGGGATTTTACATACCTATACATACCTGCACGATAACTACCAATGTAACTGAAGTAGGTAGCCGAACAGATAGATTGGTAGAACTGGATAGGAAGAAATTGGTAAGGAGCAATCTAACTAAAGTACTAACTATCTACTAAAGTAAAGACAGTTTGTATAAACACGGTCGGTAAAGGAGGACAAAATTAGTAAAATAATAAAGATACTCCCACGTATTCCATGCTATCGTACCTAAAAAAGTAGATTACAGATTGGACCACGCAGCACGTACCGGTAACAAGGTACCTGCGATTAAAAGGCAGCTTGATCAACAGTTCACACATAGCAGTGCTCCAACGGATAGTATTCGTCTTAAAGAGAGAAAGAGACGAAGATAAAGATAAAGAAATTGTACAAATAAGAAGAAGATGGAAAATCCTCCCTGAGTCAAACCAACCAGAATTAAATCCAACTCGAATAACCGTGCACCCCAGATGCATTACGGGTTGAAAATCTCTCTCCTCGCCAGCCTCTTCTTTCTCGGACAAGAAATACCAGGGTCGGGTAATTAATCATATTTTGAAAATCATTCTACCGGGGTAGATCTCCCTGGCGAGATAGAAACCGGAGAGCGGCTCGAAACTTCGAAGTCATACCGATGCACCTTGATGTGGCATTTACGCAGAGTGCATCGTGGCTGCTTGCACTGGGTCCTATATTCGTCGTAGGTGAAAGGTATGGATAAGGGAAGTTAAAATTGCATCGTTATCGATGCATCGTGGTATTTTTTCCTTTGTTCCATATAAAAAAAATTTTTTGTACGAGTAAAACGTTTGAACGAAATAAATGGGGAGTTTTTTTTCTTTTTCCTTTTTTTCCCCAGGAAACAGAAGAGAACGAGAGAGGAGAGAAAACCTTGGGGGAACGCATAGGGCCAAACTGGCTCGACATTTGCGAAAGGGCACTGGGCTTCCCACTGCGACTGCTCGCAATTACAGCCAATTTCGTGTAAACGCGAGCAAAACAATCGGAACTCCGCTGGCTCTTGCGCATGCGTGCCGAACAGGAGTAAAGAATGGAGATGGTAAGGATCAGTGAAAAAGTGAACGTAGGGTAGAAATGAGACTGGTAGGACGGAAGATGTAGGAGACGAGGAGAAATAAGAGGATTGGAGGAATGGGATGAAGAGGTAGACGATGATGAAGAATGAAGGGATAGATGGTACGGTGGATGGAGGATTTTTAAATTTTGTCACGTTCAAGTTTAAACACAGTCATTTGTAAGATCTTGGGCTTGTGCCTATGCAACTCTGGCATTGGCATTGCCGGTGCGCAAGCCTTCCTTCCTTCCTTTTCCTTCACCTCCTCCTCCTCTTTCTCTTTCTTCACTGCCCTTCTCAAGGCAGTCTCTTTTATTATTTTTCGTTCCAAATTCGAATCGGCCTTTCTCTCTGGAAATTGCGCCATTTCGAAATTATAACATCTCCACGACGATACGAGAAAGATTTGCTACTAATTGCGTACCCTACCGGTGCTATGGGACTAGCCGATAGTTTCTTCGACGGTCCCAACGTGACCGGAGACAAAAACGTAATAACAGAAGAAAAAACAATGGGCGATCAGGAGCGTAGAATAGGAAAAAAAAGCTTTAGCTGCCATTGAGAGAAGAAGAAGAAGAAGAAAAAGCAAGTGAACAGGGTCCAGATCCCGGATCAAAAGATGCATTTTCAATCTGACCTAATCGTTTGGATTTACGTATAAGATTAGTCCACAGGAAAACTCATACTTCAATAAGAAATCAAATGTGTAATGTCATCGCGTACCAAGAAGAAAGCCTATCTAATCTAATCGTAACTTCTCAGATATTTAAATCGATGTCAAGTCCATTTTAGATGTTTTCTCATTCGACAAATTTGTATTTCAAAAACTTGAAAAAAAAAACAAGAAAAAAATTGTATCACGAAAAACGCATCTATCGATTCTCAGTCAAGAATCACGATTCTGTACAGTGACGAGGAATTAGTGTATAAAGATAAAATAAAAAAAAAGTAAAGAAAAAACCACAAGGAGCGCAGAAATTCAAACGCTATAGCTTACCGGCAAAGTATACAGGGCCGTACGAAGGCTGTCTCTTTTCAAATAATTCAAAAACCGGCCGATCGAACATATATTTCTGAACCGCCTCGCAGCTCGCACCGTGTAATTATCGTAGAGGCCCGGGCCCCGAATCGTCGAATGCATCCACCCAGTGGTGTTCAACCATGATTCACGGACGAGAGGCCCCACTTCAGAAAAATTCTCAATCATTCCTCGAAATGACATAGTGGGATGTCTATATATCTACACCCGCCCGAAGTATTTTACGTGATCGAAGGCAATATCGAGATTCTGCGGTAATTTCAAATAGAGAGAGGGAGAGGATAAGTAAGAGAGAGAGAGAGAAAGAGAGAGAGAGAGGGAGGGGGAGAGAGAGAGAGAGAGAGAGAGAGAGAGAGAGAGAGAGAGAGAGAGAGAGAGAGAGAGGGGAGAGAGAGGGAGAGGGGGAGAGAGGGAGGCAAAAGTAATGGCGCACAGCCGTAAGATACCTCCAAGATTTCACGATTCAACTTTACGATTGGCATTCGTTTATCCCTTACCTTGCGATGCAGCTGCTTCTCAAGGCCCCTTATTCGAGGATACACACAGGTGGATCAGACTCAGGATATTCCTTTCAGATTTCGATCACGATTCCACAACTATGAGCTTCTCTCAACTAGACGAGCATTCTTGTCGAATTATTTAGAAAAAAAGACAGCGCGATTATAAACAAAGCAATTTTCACAATACACGGTACAAACAATGCATAAAACTCTGTCACTGTGGATGGAATCGCTAAATGTTTTAATCGCTGATCGGTTAACGCGCGTTCCCATCACGACTTTGTTCTATACGTGCTCGTCAGCAGTGAGTCGAATAATGTGAAATATCTATCTTATCGCCAAATAAATGGCCAGGCTTTCTCTAATCGTGAAATCGCCAGCAAAAGGTACGGATGTTTCCTTATCTTGTGATGTGTGCTAATCCTCGGGTCCGAGAGATGGCTCAGTAAATTTTATATATTTTTTCATTAAGAGCCATCAAACTTGATCAACGTCATGTTGTCATTATCACTTAGCGTAATATGTCATATATAATTAAGATTACACTGATAAATACCTACTGATGAAGATTTTCAGTTTTCAATTTCTTCATAAATTTTTTGCAACTTTTATCTCACCGTATTGGCATAGGAAGCGTTGCAGGATGCTACGCAGTGAGGCTGCGCAGTAGGTAAGCAGGAACTTTTTGTCATGTAGCACGGATAAAAAAAAAGTTAAATATAGACGCAACGTCGTTTCTTCTCCGATGTTAAGGTATAGTTACTACGTCACCCTTCATAATATTCATCGCATTTCCCATTCCCACGACAATATGGGACGTATTAAAAAACAAAAAAGGGTTACGGTACAACCCTTACCCTCGCCCTTACATCGCGTTGCTTCCTCCCGGTGTTAGACTAGGATCCGAGAACTTCCGGTCTCTCGTCTCGCTTCTTCTGGAATGGAAAGGCGAGATGAGAGAGAGATGTTAAGAAGAAGAAAAAAAGGAGACAGTTTTCCGAGAGCAGGAGGGATAGTGAAAGGACAAAAACTGCCATCCAAATTTACCTAAGCCGATCCTAACACTGCCGTGGAGGACTTTACCGCATGCGGTATTAAGAAACGCTCAGTAAACCACTCTTGTCACAGGCAGACTTAGCTAAACCATTCAAATAATCGAGTAGCTTCCAGTGTTTACTGAATACTTGAAAAACAGAAAATGAACAATGTTTCGAGTGGTCCAGTGGAAATAACAAACAAACTGATCCTTATGTGGACGGAACCCCAAAAAGTATGTATATGTTAAATATCTTCAAAAAGTCCTATTTTCGAAATCGTTACATGTGCCTTACCTTTAACAATAGTTTAATAACTGGCCATCGTTCATGACCTGGTGAATCACGTTTAATATAATTTTTATCAAAAACATATCGAGCTCTCTTATCGATATCTAACACTGTCAAACGAATCATTTTAGCAGAGCTACTTCAGATAGAAAACTAGAGATAACGAATATTCGATACGCAACCGGTTTTTCGAGTAAAAACGATTAAAACGTTCTCATGGCTTTCGATCAGTCGGATTTTCATGCTGTCTAAAGGAAAAAAAGGGAATTCTTTGATCTGATCGATGATGAAGAAACCCCTTCGACGAATTCCTGGAGGAAAGTGTCTGTACCTGTATGTGTCAGCTCGTCGACGGGAATTTTTGGTAATGGCGAGGAGGAAGCGTGAATTTTGGAAAAATGCAATGTTAAGGGTGAGGAGGAAGGAAAAAACGGGCGTATGAGAGTAAATAGAAAGGGGAGATGATTAATCGATCGATGGACCCACTGCCAGGTCTGACCCCCCTTACCCCAGGAGACATTCTTGTACGCCATGTACGATTTTTTTATTTCTACTTTAACCGGAACCCCGTAAGATCGATCGAAGTGCGTAATAATTTTTTTGAGATTTTTTGAAAAAGGAAGTTAAAACTTCTGTAAGTGTTTCCCCTTGAGGGGAAAAAGTGGAAGTCTTCAGCGTTAATCGTTTCTGCATTTCCTGGTATAGCAAAGAATCCCACGCGATCTCGGAAGTCGAATTTTTAACCCTTAAAAATGTCATGGGGTAATACAGCGCCCTTGAGGGGGTTGGTTTTTCAAGTCTCTCACTGTTAACCATTTTTTCATATTTTTTTTTCCCCTCTTGACGATCCGTGTATTTTTCGAGATTACCATACTTCCCACAACCTGTGAAACATTTACTGCACTTCGCTCAACTCAGTTCACGAAAATCGAGGGTGAATTCTCTCCGTCGAGGGTGAGAGCGAGGGTGGAAAAAAAATCCCAACAGACCCCAAGAAGCTTTTTGCATCTTGTTAACACGTGTAACGAGAGCAAAAGCAGTTCTCAACCCTCAGAAATCTAAGGGATGAGATTGTTTCCCAAAGCAGAACGAACACCCTGTTGCCAATGAGGGTGAGTGTATTAGAATTAAAAAACAAAAACAACCCCATACAAAATTTACTTCCCGCTTAACGAATCCATAAGTTTACGTGCTACACGGATAAACGTTGGGATTTCAATGGCGGCGCCCAGATTCGACGTTCTCAAATCGATTCACTGTTATTTCAAAGCGTCCAGACGTCCTGCAGAGTCTACTTCGAATGGTGGTACCACTGACCAAATACCTTTCTGAAGCAGAATAGCCAACAACATAAAACGAAAACTTAAAGCACTCTAACGATAGTATACTTTCAATTCCGCGAAGCCAGTGCCATCGACTTTCGTTCGGTAAGATTCGTAAGGGTTCGGCGGCCAGGAAATCGCGGGTATTCAGAAATCTAAAATTATAAATCCGATAAGAACGGCCCGGGCCATGTGTCTGGCCAGGGTTAAGAAGTAAGGCTCGTTTTAACGCAGGACGAAGTCTGCTGTTTCTCAAGCGTTTATCTGCAGAGAACAAGATAGAGATACAGTGGTGCAGTACGAGAAAGATGGAAGCAACGGAGAAGCCAACGGGGAGAGAAAATACAAAAAGAAGTATTAAAGAGGAAGGAGATTCGTAGTAAAGGGTACTTGAGAAGTAAATGAACATCTTGAGAGTCCCTAATGCTATTTTTTTAGATTTTCAAAAAAGACTACCATATGCAAATCAAATAAAAGAAAACTGAATAAAACAGTAAAAGTGGTAGCAGTGGGATGATATCCGCCCCCTGTCCCTCCCCACTCGAGTAAAAGAGGAGGAAGGGCTGGTGCAATGAACCCCGTAAAACGAAGTGATAATAAATTCAAAACCGTTCGTGGGAGCCACTAGACTAGACGGATATCTAACCATCCCTTACTGGGGTTCCATTTTCCCCCTCGTGAACATCCCCTTTCCTTGCGACAGACAACACGCGGACGAACCTGCGACTGTTTTTTGTTTTTCGTTTTTACTCATTTTTTTCTACAAAATCTTAGAAAATCCACGAGACTCACGTTTTATAACAAACACATGTCGCGCGAGCGACTCGTGGAAAAACATAGGGATGCTACTACAGGCACCCCTTAAGAACCACAAGTTATTCGTCTTTCAAAAGTATGATAAGGTGGCTGGAATGAGGGGGCAGTATCCTTGAGAATTTTAAAATGATGTGTCACTGCATCCCTTTCTTTTTTTTACATCCCTTGCGTTACTTTCTCCGATGGTAATACGTACTTGCGTGCATAGAGTACACATGTACGTGAATTGCGAGAACAGAACCATACGCAACAGTTACTCCAAGGCGAGTCCTGGTGTACAGCTGTTGCGCGTAGTACAGCTGACAGAAAAGGGGTTAAGGACCCCATGGCGAAGAAGTAGAAGGAAGGAAGGGCCTGTAAGGGCTGCGACGGAATGGAGGGGAGGGTCTTGTGAAGAGCGTTGAGTAAAGGGCAAGTAAAGGAAGGGGACGTCAGGCCAAGCATAAGGGCACCACCACCTAAGGGATCTCAATGGATCGGGACGTTCGCAATTTTTGGATTTCCGTGTCTTTAGTAACCTGAGAATCGAAAACAGAGGGCAGGTAGAAGGAATGAATCGAATGGTACGTGGTTATAAGCGTAGCCACGCGGGGTAACCCCTTCGAAGTCCTGAAAGTGTTCAAAGGATTCTTCCAAAGGTCCCTCGAAAAAAATGGGAAGAAAAGAAAAAAAAATTGTTGTGCAAGATGACATCTCGCGGAGGGGTTACATGGGCACTTCTTTCTCTTCATGCTATAGTACTGTATGGTATAGTATCATATGGTGTATATATATATTATATATGTATTTTTTTCTTCATTTTTCCAATTTCTATAGGGTTTTACAGACGCTACCTGGGTTCCAGCTGTGTTTTCTTAAGAGATTTTGGATTCCAGATTTTCGTCTTATTCCGTCGCACCACGGAGACGCGGAGATCGAGTTTGACGCTAGATCCTGATACTGTCCGGCTTCGAAAGGATCTGCCAGGATGACGGTGTCGGTTTCGGGGGCCATTGTGTCTCCCTTTCGTAGAAGCGTCCCGCCGACTTCTAATCCCTTTTACTCCCTTATACAATATCACCATCACTACTACCACCACCTTCGCCACCTTCATATGGATCAAAATCATTTTGATCTCTACGACCAATCCGACGAGCCGCATCGCATCTTGTATCGGAACGCTCCTCTCTAATTTTCCGGCGCGTCTCGTGCGTCGTGGCGTTTTCTTGCTGGAAGATTTAATTTAAGCCTTTATTATTTGTAAAAAAAAAGGGTGAATACGACGAGGTATAAAAAAGGACTGCCAAGGATTCGTGGTGGCGGTGGAAAGAGAGGGAAGGAAAATATATATAAAAAACAGCAGCAGCCGTTTCCCAGGACTCAGGTAGAAAATTTTGGCTGCTGTATATACGTTCGAATCCAGGATCTTGTCTTTATTTGAATAAGATTCACCCTGTTTATCATTTACTGTGATTCAACCCTTATGTATATCCAGCATGCAACAAAATCTCTGTATGTGAATACGTACTGTATGTGTATTATGCATACGTTAATAAATAAGCGTAGATGCTGTACAAATCCTTTCCCAAGGGGTGACGGTCCAACCGATCGTATACCTTTTTATTCAGCAAATTAAAATTTCGTACGGATCGTGCTTGTGGAAAATTCGATTTTCACCTGGGCTACCCCCTTGCGCAGCTTTGCCCACTCTTTTCGATTCAGGAACGACCACCCTTTCTGAACCCTGCTTCCGGATGGGAATATGATTTACGGAAATGCAAATGACTTCAGATGTATCCCTTTCGTCATCAATTATGTCATCCGTAAGTAAAACTGTACAATATCTATATCCAGTCCATGACCTCAATAGCATAACTAAATTCAAGTGACGTAAGAATCGCACAGCATCCTTACAGAGAATCAGGATGCATTTCACGCAGTGGTGAATTTGAAGAATTTACGGGAAAGAAACAGAAAGTCCATAGAAAGGTAAATGATGGAAGATTCAGCTGGCCAAGGAAAAGAAATGGACGATTAACGTAAAATTCGAAAAAGCCAATTCTCTAATGGACAACTTTTTTTCGAAAATGGGTAAGAAAGGTATAATTCGGGGTGGTTACGAGAGGGTGAATTTCCCCCCCTTCAACTTCATCTCTTCAAAAAAACAGAGAATCTCGCTTCTCACAAGACGCGCGAGACCCCCTGCGCCGGAATGACAAATGGATTGGTCCGATCACGCAGAGAGCACAGAGCGATACTCGAATTTCGAACGCGTTCCTCCTTTATTTTTCGCTCTTTTTCTTTCTTTCTTGTTTCCCCGCTGTCGGGACTCTTGATCGATGGAGAACTCGATCATGTGTAGAAAATTTGGGATACGACTTCTCCCTCTTTCTCGCCTTTCTTTATTTTTTAAACCCCGCGAATTCCTTAATTCGAATTTTCACGGGACGCTTGTCCCGCACACCCGTTATGCACTTATAGCCACCATTTTATCCAATCCCAGTAGCGGAGTACGGTTACTGTGTCTAACGATGAAAATTTCACCCTTTTCTCCATATGATTTCACCGCTCGAGCGCACAGCCACTACTATTTATTTTCACCCTGTCAAAACGAGTGAGCGATGATGTCGCGATGCTAATTTCACATGTGGGAACCAATACGCGTCGATCGGTAACGGATAAAAACATGTCGCAGTCCGATGATGATGATCTTCACAACCGAACACGAGAGGCACCTTTAGTCTATAATAGTTAAAAATTCTGAAACAGGAGCTCGTCTAAGTCCTCCTAAAACACATCAGTCAGACAGCCCAGACGTATGTATATTTTGAAATGCATAGAAAGAAACGGAATTTTTTATTCCTATTCTAACCTCAAATAATAGACATACATATGTATCTTTCGTTCGAGCTAATGGTTGAACAGTCTGGATGAGAATTTCTGGTAATTGTGAACACAGAATTTTATGTACCCCTACGCGTTGCCGCACCCAATTCAATTTTCAACGCACTGTCAGCCATCCGTAAATACGACTGGCGATGATTTACTCGCAAAGACAAGACGATCCGCTTGTTTTTCCAGGTATTATATGAAAATTATAACACTAATTGGTAGTGGCCTATAACACCGTGACGATAAAGCGCCAAGGGCGACACAGGCGGCGATGCTTGCAATTCCAACGACACGTAGGGCAACGCATCTGGCAAAAATCAGTGTTCCGTGATGGCGTGGACAGCTCGCGGCACGTTTAATGATGTAAAACGGTACAGCGGTTCGTTGTGTACCTCTCGAAAATCAAATATTGATTTTCGGGCCTATACACGCGCTGGGCACTGCGTCACGCGATGCGCGCCCGCTTTTATTAAGTGATTACTCTCATTAGCCTGCACGCGATGCGCTTTGTAATGGTTTTGCGAGCCGATGAAGCACAAAATGGCGTTATAGCCATCTTCTTTACCCCAGGGATACGTGTTACGGTCTTCTAATCTCAATAGCCATTTAAAGAACTGATCGACCTTCGGTCCTCGCGATCCTTTCTTTTCATTGATTTTCCATTCAGACGATTTGAATCTCAGCATTTGCGCGGGACGCTTTGATTTTCCAAAAAACTCGTTCAAGTAACTGTGAGACTTCTTTTTCTCGCGCTCTATAATTGGATGATGCTACACGGATTGAGCGGATTGGTATACCTGTATATCGGTCGTTCTTAATATGTTTATATACGTACGTATGGATATATATATATGAAAAGCAGAGGGAGATCAGATCGATCAAGATTCATAAATCAATTAATTTTAGCCAGTTCGATATGCCGGCTAATTTAAATTCTTTCAGAAGCCTTCGGAATTGTTGTGGGGGGCCCTCAAAACCGTCGACGATCCACAATCCAAGTGGACTGATGGCAGAAACACGCGGGAGGGCAGACGCCACCTTAAGTATTTCTGATCGAATTCCAAATGGCTGGTTCGTCGTCCGGTCGGCCAGCCGCCGTAAGAATTCGAACTCCCCCCTCTCCTCCCCTATGAGCAAAACGATCGACATGGGGCAAAATAAGCATCAGGGAAACGCGCCGCCACGATCGAATTGGTACGTGATAAAAACTAAACCATCCTAACGTCCAATTGCACGTGGATGCTAATTGATAGTAATTGAGTAATTGGAACATTGAATTATAATGTACTACATAGGATTCTAATTCCCACGATTTTTTCATTATACAGAATATATAAAATTATACTTTGCTTATTTTCTGGATAGACTCGTCAAGTCGTTGTATGTATAATAAATAAATTGATTGAGTGAAGGTATCGAATTGTGACTATGATCTAAGCCAATGGACTTTGAATCGTTTGTGTGATTTATATAATCTTGATCGATTGCAGTGACATCTATGCATCGTAACGTTACATATACGGTCGGTATGTATGTTCTTACCATTTTTTGGAAAAACAGATCTTAAAGAAAATTTAATTCAATTCGACTGTCGTCATCTTTATTTTTTTTTCAATATATGAATGTCCATGAAAAATATATGAAATGACAAAAACGTGATATTTCTTTTGATAAAAAATATTTGTTATCACCTGTCGGTAATAGTTCACCGCGCAACTTCTAGATGTCACTGTGGCTGCTACCCCGAAATCCCAGTACCCAACAAAATTATCCCAGCTGTAACAAAACCCAGATTCACCAACGTAGAAGAGTTGGCAATACTAGTAACGTAATCCCCAAGCCAATCTCTAAAATCCTGAAAACATTTCCCGTGCTGGATATACGAAGCGGACAAAAACCGGATTAAAATCCGTCGAGTTTCACATCGATCCGTGCCAAATAGGGTTCTCGAAAAATGCTCGAATGTAGATAAGCGTGTAACTATCGTAATAGGTCAAATGAACTCTCAGAATAAAAAGAAACGACTATTTCCAACAACGTAAAATTCTCTGTCGACCGTTAATACGAAAAGTTTCCAGCCTTCCGATAATCCTCCATAATTAACCATGCCTCAGGTTGGATTTTCGTAGTGAGTAGGTATACGTATAGGGTTGGCCTGTCAAACTTGGCTACATAAGAAACTCAAGAGTTCTCGAGAAGTTGACAGTACCAGTTAAGGGACACGATGTCGACGATGGAAAGGAAGTAAATGGCAGGTGACTGAAGAAGGGATTTTGCAAGACGAATTAGATGCCAGTAACGGAACATTGGATTGAGAGAAGTTTCGAAAGACTATAAACCTCAAAATTTTCATTGGTTAAGGAGCTGGCAGCATCCATCTAAGAGAAAGAGCAAGTAAGTAGAAAGTCTATGGAAGCCAGTGCTACAAGTATAGAAAAAAGATGAAACTACAGGGTCGCTAAGGGGGTTTCAACAAGTTCTCGAAGAGAGTGCCGGGCACTCTACGGCTCTCTCTCTCTCTCCCTCTTTGTGGTTTTGCGTGGGACTGCGAGTATAGAGTGGATAGAAAGTAGGGGTGCCCTGTTGGCAATGGAGGATGCCTTATGAATGGACATTCATTCAAACTTTGCCCGTTCCACGATGCGTACTTGAGATCCGCGAATGAGAAGGACTTTCAAGGTTTTCGGGCAGGCCGCACGCTCCGCTTTATTTCGAATCGATTGCCAGAGCAGCTATTCTCTCTCTCCCTCTCTCTCTCTCTTTCTCTCTATTTCCCTCTTCGTCTCTTACGCTCTCTTGCCATCTCTCTCAGCCTCACTTCCATCCCATTTATCAGATCTTTCTGGCTCTCTCTATTTCCGCATCTGTCTCGCCCATGCTTTCGTATCATTCTCTGTCTCTCTCTCCTTCCATCTTCTCTCCTCTCCTCTACTCTTGTTCCATGGACCGTCTACATATGTCGTCAGTATAACTCGGACACTCTCGCTCTTCCGCATTCGAGGGTGCTCGGGCTAATTCGGCCTGCATCGGTGATTCGAAACTGTTCGATTTGCAGAGTAACAAGAGTGCGAGCACGTAGATCGTGCGAGAGATAAATGCGGCGGATATCGTGAGCTGGCAGAAAAGACAATGAAGATCAAGGCAATGACGGAAAAAAAGAAATACAAGAAATAAATTGATGTTTGCGTTAAAAGACAACTTAAGCTAGAACTCGATGATTCTCCGTATCTCGTAAATCACGATTCGACCGCATTGCAGAAGTGGCGGTAGGTACCCATAAGAAATGGAATGCTCGCCCTGTCAATACGATTCGCGACGTAAGATCGTCCAAAGATGGTAAGCAGGGTACGGAAAACGCGGTGCGCGTTATCCCGGGCAGGAGCTGGAACTTCCTTTTCTTGGGGGTAAGCGATCGATCCCCCGAAATTCCCGCGAAAAGTAAACGTAGGATAGTGTCGGGTGTGTGTGTGTGTGTGCGTGTGCATACATAGATATTTAAGGGAAGGGGGACAGAGGGGAGGGGTCAAGAGAGTAGAATATAGTCTCTGGGCAAAGGGATGGCATTTCGAATCGAAGGAAGGTCGAACCAAGGACGAAGGTCAATAACGTACCCTATATAAGTCTCTATCGTATGGGGAACCCCCTTATGCTAACCTTAACTGATAACATTACTGAAAAAGGTTTAGCCTTCAGAGAAAGTTCGATAAGGGTTGTAATAGATTCACAGGCGATGGCAATAAAAAGAAAAATTGCTATGCGCAATGGAGTAGCGGAATTAGACTATACCACTGTTCACGACTGACAAGTGAGTGATGATGGAGAGTGACAGGGACCGATAAAAAGTGTGAGATAACAAGAGATAGAGAGAGAGAGAGCGTAATTCCGTATACGTCCGTCTGACGAGAGTCTCGGCGTGCTTCTCTTCCGCGCAAATATCCAATCGAGGATCTTCGCAAATTTTCGGTACGGCTCGCGCACAGGCTCTCCCGGGCTCTCTCGGCGGCTGGCTCAGTGTCGAGCGTGCTGCCTGGACCGCAAGGCGCCTTTCCACGAGAGAACCGTTCCCCTTCCCCTTACGTTCGTAGTACGTGCTTTCCCGAATACTCTCCCTTCTCCCCACCACAGTCGCTACTCTCTCTCTCTTTCTATCTCTTTTTCTCTCTCTCCCTCTCTCCTTCTCTCTCTCTTTCTCTGTCCCTCCATCTGTCTATCTCACTCTATCTATCTGTTTCTATCTCGATTTACTGATAGATTTACAGATCTTTTTCCATTTTTCCGGCTCTCTCTCTCTTTTTCTCTTTCTCTTTCTCTCTCACTCTCTTGCTTTCCCTCTCTGTTATCTCTTTCTCTGTCTATCCTTTCATCTTCTATTTCCTCTGTATCTCTTTCCCTCTTCTCTTTCTCTCTCCTTCGCTCAACCTCCATTCCTCTTTCTTGCTCCTCACTCCTCGGTTCTGCCAACCCAGAGCTTCGTACCCTATCGTTCTCCTTTTCGAGGCTCTCTCTCTCTCTCTCTCTTTCACCCTCGCACTCCTGGCACGGCCGAGTCGAATGGACAGCAGTGAGTAAAAGTGCCGGGGAGCCCCGAGCGGGAACCTGCCGAGCGTCCTCGTGTCCAGGACAGTACACGGCAGGCATTCGTGAATCGTGGGAAAACATGAGGACAGGAGTAATCAGGTGGGAAATCGAATCGGAAACTGTGTTGCCCATTAGTCGCCGTGGCTCGTAGCATCGACGCGACTCGCGACCCCGGGAACCTCTCGTAACACCGCGGTGAATGAAGTGGAACGTTTGCGTTCTCCTCGGTGTCTTCCATCGAGAAATGTGATAGCGCCTCAAGACAGAGGATCCCACATACGTGTTCAAGAGCGATGCTATCCCATAGACACGAGGCTCAGCGTGTTGCTCATTTCCGTTAGGTAACTGGCAAAGCTGATCGTCACGAAAGAAGAAAAAAAAACCCGAAAGAGGGAAACGGGCTGAAAAGGAAGGCCTGTAAGGTGGTGGTCGAGAGGGGGTGGCAGCCAGGGGGACCTACGAGGTGGTCGTCGGGCAGGAGGAGAAGGAGGGAGGAGAGCAAAGAGAGAGAAAGGGAGAGTGTGAAAAAGGGAAAAGGTGAGCAAGAGGAGGCCAACGGAAAGAGCGGTAATGATCGGGAGTACGGTGGTGCGGACAAATGAACACCTCGGCACAGCGTTTGGGCTATTCCAAGTAAGTGAACATGGCCCCTACCTCTCTTTACGCGAGAGAGTTAGCCGCGTATTTTCTCATATCCACCACTCATCTTCATTCTCGTATACGATCTTTTAAACGAGTGCATGCGGTATACGATTGCATCCGCTACTCTTGTTCCTGTTAACGGCTGTCCTTCTAGGTTTTATATTCCGTCTCACTTCATTTTTTATTTCTTTTTCCACCATCATTTTCATTTTCATACCAGTGTATCGTACTGTTCTCCATTATTCTTGGGGTAACGAGGGTAACGCCAGGAAAGCGTACGTATATTCCTGCAGGAAAAGGAGTCCCTATAGCCGGGACTCTTCCGGCTTTTAATCGGAACGTCGGCACGTATCGCGAATATCAGACGAGCTGTGTATATGACTGTGTGTGTAAGAGAGAGAGAGAGACATAGGAGTATCAGAGATAGATCCATATGTATATTAGAGAGGAAAGAATGAGCTGCTGAGTTTCAGCGAGCAAGTGCGCCCGAGACGAAATTCAGACAAGAGTGAGTACCGTATATGGTGGGCGGAGAGAAAACATAGAAATGAGAGGAAGGTAAATAGATAGATAGAGAGGAGAGAGAGGAAAGGGAACTGAAGGGGGAGGGAGAGAGAGAGAGAGAGAGAGAAGCAGAAAGAGTGGTCGCAAATGGTGGCGGCATCGGGAAAGGAACAATGGCCGGGAGGTAGTGAGGAGCCACAGTAGAATGGGATGTAACTGCTCTTACTTTTTCTCGCTGCCGCAGCTCACGGAAAACAAAAGACAATCCGACATCAAACATTCAAATTAGAAAACTCCCCGTAGCCGAGCCTGCGGATTACCCTCACGTTCAATCTCTATAGGGCATACATAGATTTGTCTCTCTCTCTGCCTTGCGACGACTGACGTTCTTGCGTTTGTTTTACGCGCGAGATGTTAGACGCGTGTCTCCAGCATTGTCAGAGGGAGAACCTGAAGAACTGAAAGATGCGTCAGTTATTACGTAATAGCAATGGATATACCCGATTGAGGTTGAACTACGTTCTTTTTGCTGGCTAAGAGACTGCCAGGCATTTCCAAGGGTATCCTAACCCTCTTTACATTACTTTACACATACGTATCTTTTGGGTCTCATCTTTTCTTTCCCTTTTACTTCTTTCTATTACGTTTCGTTTAATTTCACTGACTTCCGACCACCGTCCAATTCCTCCAAGCGACTATCGAACCGTTAAATCAAATAACATTATTTTTCCGGCTACGACTCTGCAGTCAGCAGCCATCGGGCTCTGTAGGGTATGGCGAGCGTGTGGAGAGCTTTTTTCCTTTTTAAAGAAATACCATTACGCGGAGAATCTGCAACAAAATATACGAGCGACCGCCGTCGATGTCCCGATTCCTGGCACTGGTGATGGTGGCCTCTGGTGGTGGTGTAGCCAGAATCGAACGAGAAAGGAAGATTTTTATTATTTTTCCTATAACCATCGGGAGAAGAGCGCGAGGGGTAGCGAAGAAGAGAACGCGGATACCAAGAGAAAGAAAGAGAATGAAAAAGTGTATACGGGATTGGAAGGACGTGAGTAAAGACTGACTAACATAGTCAGGCCAGTGGCGGCTGTTAACCTAATTTCGGATTAATTAAACGAGATTTCGTTAAACACGCTCTCACCCTTCGAGAATCGACAGCAAACATCCTCGAGGCTTGTCGAGCTTGTGGGTATCGTCTAATAGAGTGCCGTCGTGCACTCTAGTACCGTAGCAAACACTCTCGAGGGTGTCTCTTGATCAAGAGAAACTGCGACTCTCGTGTATGCGTCTCCTATCAAGACAATTATTAACTCTTTTACAAATCTGTTTACCTGTTCAAATCTTCCCGCCTATACTTCCTCATCCATGTATCACGAATCGACCTAACCTCTTAGCTATCGAACCTATTCATTATACGCTTTTCCCATTTACCGATATATCCTATACGTGAAACAAATCGCATTCAACTTGGCACGAATAAATCAAGTGCAGCAAACTTGCGGAAATCAGTGTGCATTCCGCATCGAGGAATCCCGACATCCATTTCTGTACAGTATTTCTGGAATTTCCAGAGGATTTTCAGTAACGAAATATTACTTCTGTCTTTTTCTTTTTTTTCTTTTTTCTTCGCTCTTACATGATCCTCCTTCCGTTTTATTCTTAACCTACGGCGCACAGCCAACCGCGATAACGCTTTACCCACCTTGCATTCATATTTTATAAGACACCCTGAGTTCGTATATTTCCCCTCTATCCTCCTCGTACAGGAAACCTACGAATTTTCCGCAGCTTTCAGCCCGTTATCCACCTTCTTCCAGTTCACGACAACGACCTCGTATCTCAGTCCTAGTGTACGCTCCAGCTGAGCGTGAGAACGTGAGGAAAAGTAAGCCAGGAGGATGCGCTGAAAGTGGTGACACTGGTGGAAGGTCTAGTAAGGAAGGAAACTTTAGCGTCCCCCTTTGCAAAGTAGGACCAAGATTGTACCTCGTAGTCGGGACGGTCGGGATTACCGGGTTGCGAGTAACATTTCTGAGAAGGAGAAGAAGACGGATAAATAACGTGCGAAATTTATACGCGACACTCGACACCCGCTTATGGGTACAACCATAACAAAAAATGAAACTCCAAGTTAATCTCAGACGGCAACTCTTGACAGAGATACGCAATTTGAACGATACCTCGTATTAATTCATCCCGCAGGTGCGTCTAACTAATTTTGCGGTTAGATCGAGTCAGGATGGTGAAAAAGTTACAGGGAGTGACTAATATCCATTATCTCTATAGGTGGAAGGTACGGATGTAATTTGAAAAAGCACCTTCGCCCAATCCCCCGATTAAAAATTACCTTCGACCGAACTTTTTCCTCAGTCGGCCGCCACCTATGTTACGTATTACCGTATGTATATCTATATATGCATATATCCACAGATATACTTTCGAATGAGCGTCTATACAAAACAGGAGGGTAATAGTCGCACTAGTAGTGGTAATAGTCGCAATAGTAGTGGTAGTAGTCCGCCAACCATCCTCATTTTTTCAGCGAGCCCGCGGCGTTATTTAAGCCCGGCCCGACGAGTTCCTTTTTTTCTAACCTTCTCTTCGTCTTCCTCTCTTCTCCTCTTTCCAACGGCATTGCGAAAATAGCTCTCCCACTGTCGCCCACTCTCCTTTTCCACAGTGGCGAATCTCTCTCTCTCTCTCTCTCTCTCTCTCTCTCTCTCTCTCTCTCTCTCTCTCTCTCTCTCCCCCCCCCCCCTCCTCTCTCTTTCCTGTCCTGCAGCCTCCTCTCGTTCTGAGCTTTGTCCTCGTTTTCGCTCCTACGGCTTATTCGTCCTTCTCATCCAATTTTTTTTACACCCTGTTTGACCACTGTGGCATGGGCGGTTGGTACATTTTAGGGGACCCTTAATTCACCCCTCGCTCACTTCTGTTGCGTCCTTGCGACACATCTTCCTCTTCTTACACGACAACGACGTCCTATCTCGGTGGCTGTAGAAAATTTCTCTTCCTCTCAGCGCTCACCGGGTTTCTAATATATATGTATATATATCTATATGCCAAGTATATATCTATATATATGAATTAATGAGGGAACCCACTTCTCTTTTGTCTAATTCTAATGGTATTACAAGCAAGCCCAGTACCCTGTCTAGGAGTGTATACGGGAGTGATGGCGTCGAAGAGTAACTAGAACCCCTTAGCCACCCTGTTTACTGCAGCAATCACTCGCATACCACCCTCCTCTCGCGCCAAAATACATTTCTCTTCACCATCTTGAAGGCTGGCCTGGTTAGAAAGGTCGTTACCATTATTGATATTCCGGTAGCGTTAAGTAACGCTGTTCGTTACGCCATGGAAACTTTTCCGCTGGCTCATACCCGGTAACGCGCCACATCCTGACCAGGAGAAGAATATAAAGCACAAAAGCAGACAAGATAACCAGAATAAGCTCAAAAGATGAAAATGAACCGAGTATCCTGTATACCCAAGGACAAACGGGTGTATGCAAAGTATCTAGATATAACCAGATACACGATGTTAAAGATGGCGGTGGGTACCTATGGAGTAAGAGTAAGTCAGACAGACTGGTGAAGAGGACAGAGGGGTAAAAAAGGTTTTGTTCTCAATGTCCAACAGAGTGAGGAACGCGGCTGGTACAAAATCTCTCGGTTTTTTTTATCGATTCGAAAACAACAGGAGCACTCAGTTTTGTACGAGTTGCGTGTCTCATTGAGCGTGCAG
Organism: Pachycephus smyrnensis; assembly: GCA_030142225.1. Lineage (NCBI taxonomy): Eukaryota > Metazoa > Arthropoda > Insecta > Hymenoptera > Cephidae > Pachycephus > Pachycephus smyrnensis. The sequence goes on along the minus strand of JARQST010000464.1, from coordinate 106,614 downwards.
TTTTCCAGTGCCTTGTCGAGTGCAACGTTGGCAAGTTGGATGGGTACCAGTCTGCTTATAGTCATGGAGAGAGAATGAAAGAACCAAGAAGAGAGAAAGAGAAAGAGAAAGAGAAAGAGAAAGAGAAAGAGAAAGAGAAAGAGAAAGAGAAAGAGAAAGAGAAAGAGAAAGAGA